>QFEX01000056.1:38822-81980 GCA_003316505.1 Suillus alpinus
TCAGGTTCGGAGATCACCACGCAAAGGTGCCAAACCTGCGACTGCCTCCAAGGCGAAGACAACTCAAGCTGCGCCGAAGAAAAAGAGGGCAAGGAAATGAATGTAACAGCGAGTCTCGTTTTTCAATTTCAAAACGGTCATTTAATCTAATGCACATCTTCAGCTGTAATCCACTTTCTGATGCTCTGATTCCCAAAGTTCATTCATCATTTTACGTTTCATTACTGCTCTCGTGGTCGGACTCATTCGCTGTCTCGTTATCGCATGCTGTCGTCGCCTGTTCCTCACTCGTATTTTTCGTCCTCAATGCAATTCATGTCTGAACCATGCTTAGATGTACCCATATGACTGCTCGTACCATGTAATACCTTAGTGCAATGACAATGTCTTATCAGTTCTTAACATCGGATCAGAACGAATCAGCACTCTCAAGGTCAAAAATTCTGCTAAGGTCTAATACAGCTACCCAACATTGGCGTACTGAGCAACAATCCTGCTTCTAGTTCTGGTCTGATAGACCGCTCCTCCACCTTCTGCTTGCTGACGTGTCTGGTACGCCTTTTGTGACCTTCTATGTCTTGACCTGCCCTGACCTGCCCTTATCTAGTTTGAGGAATTTCGGTGATGCATATGCAGCCTTGGCAAGGTTGACAAGCATGTGACCAACTCCTTTGCTGCAGAAGTTTTCCATGATTGTCTGGATAGTCTTCAATTTAGAATTTTCCTACACCACCTTCTGGAATAACCATGAGTAGTTGTGGTCGCGCTCACCCAGCTAGTATTTCTGCTAAGTGCCAGTCAAGAATGTTGTAGGCATGTCTCTGGTCTTTAAGCAAGTGCACAGGATCGATCTTTGTGTTGCAGCGCTGATATCTGCTCGACTCCGGGGTCACAATTAATATTGGATTCAAGTTCTTCATCTGATATGGCAGCAACTACTGTACAGATTTGTATTTTGAGTCTGTATTTCGATTGCAACTCGCATTTATAAAGTAAATGCCAATTATCTATCATTCAAACAGTATGATGAATGGTAAACAAGGTCCCTGCCGACAAAGTTCGGCCCTTTCCTCCAGTTATCTTACAGTCATGGAATGCCCCATCAGAATGTATACATAACATAAAAGAGTGTTCAACGATCAAGGGCCACCAAACTGGAGGATACTATCACGAAGCACGATCATCTGCCGCTCCATCTGGTTGCCCTGCTCTGCATCGTCCTTGTCCTCTTCTAAATTACTCTTCACCTCTTCCAGCGAAATTGTTCTTGGGTCCGCCTCTATCCAGTACTTCTGACGGGACAGAAGCAGCCCCTGACGTTCTCGCAGGAGACGCTCAAGATCCAACAACGTCACCCAACCATACCGGGTGTTATGCAACCATATAGACCCCGCCAGTGAGACGCTTTGCAAAGAGGGACATGATTTGTGCCACCTTGACGCCAGGGTAGCCGTGAAATGTTTGTCGTGTAGTGCATCGACTTTATTTCGCGACATCAGTGTCAGCGATCTGAGGCACTCAAAGCCAGAGAGGAAATCAGGTAAGGCCTCGAGAAGTTCCTGTAAATGCTTTCAGCAAATGCTGCACGTATGTAAAAGATGGCGCACCTGCGAGACTGCTCCATCACTCGAGTAGAAGGCAAATGAATTCAGTCTGGGCAAATTCCTCGGAATCGCTTTCAAGGCTGCGAGTGCATCTGGTGTATCACTTAGATGGGTGATGATCTGCAGTGCAGTCAATGGACCGGTGGAATAGGAAAGGATGTTCGATGCAGTGTTGAGGATGTCATGTTTGAAAAGCTCCTGCTGCAGCAAACATAGCTCCACTTCCTTGATTTTTCGATTCGGAACCACCGCAGCCAGTATCAAAGGGGACGCGGAGACCCTTGTGAGCTTTGTGAGAGTATCGCTAGGGAGAACCGTGTCGTTCGCGAATCTTCCGCCAAACATAGCATTGCGCAATTCCGTCTGCTCTGAGATTAATTTGATGAAGTCCCTGTCCCAATCGAGTGTTGTAGTCAGAGAACGAAGTCGAAATGAACATCCATGCAAAAATCTTGCGTAGGGGCCGTCGAGGAGAAGTGTAAGATCCGTGAGCGAAGAAGCGTTTAACAAGGCGCGACGAAGTAGGTTGAAATAATTGGAGAATACGTCATAATGTCGAGTAGCATCAGACAAGATCAGAGTTCGAGCACAGGAAGCAAGATGCGGGTACGACGCAAAGCATTTGAGGCATGGTATAACCATGTCCTCGGTAGGTTCAACGTTCCTGTAAATCACGCGCTGGGAAATGCACCGGAAACTTGGGCATACGATTGCCGTGTTCACCAGGTCTGCATTCCCCAGGTACTTAAGTATGTGATGTATGAGTTCGGAAGGGATAGAGAGGACTATGGTACCTGTGTCAGAAAACAGTCAAACAGATTTGTATCTGCCAGACGTACCGCCGTGTGCACCAGGTCTATCCTGAGATTGATTGCCGTGTGTCTCAGGACGGTCCACGCCAGAGTTGCTCTCCATCGAAGAGCCTATTTCTGTGTGCGCTGCATTGTGCATGACGGATGGTGTGTTTTGCATGCTTGTGTCTTGGAAGGAATGATCAACCGTACCCATCAAGAAACATTGGTCCATAATTGGTGACATAATTGTCCAATTCAAGCGTATTGACGACAACTGTGAACCCTTCTCTTTGCCCTTACCATGAAGCTTGACTTCAGGTCTTCATTCCAATTAGAATAAACATTCGCTATGGCTACCTCTCCACGACGCTCCAGAAGGCGCTTCTCTTCCGCATCTATTGGTACGACATGGAATGCGCAGTTTTCGCCATTCTCCACACCAGTCTCGCGTGGTCGCCGAAGAAGGTCCTCATCCATCGACTTTGATGATGATATTATTCACAGTTCAGACGTAAAAGAAGAGAAAATGAGACATGCACCACTCGGTGACCATGGCCTCGACGGCGAGAGGATGCTTGAACCCGAACTCGAAGTTCATCCATTGACATATGCATCACTCCCTCCAACTCCTATCCTGCCGTCGCCGCCTGCCTCTCCACCTCCAATAGTCAGAGAGCTGCAGCAAGACCAGCCTCTGTTTTCTCTATGGGATTACCTATGGGAAGAACTTCTCGCGACTGACTTTGACTCGCACCAGGAGTTGAAGTGGGAGAGGGTGAGCAATTTCTTGAGTATTCCTCTAGCAATGGAAAAGGTGCGTATGGATTTATGTGAGTGACATGACGGTGCTCATGATATGTAGATAATTGGCTTTGGCTTCATACTTTGTTTAGACTCATTCCTCTATACTTTTACGATATTACCCATCAGATTCACACTTGCGACCATCCGATTTTTTCTGAATTTCTTCAAAGTCTCCAAATTGCCTCTCCCACCATCACAGAAAGCTGACATCCTTCGAATGATGCTGCTTGTGGTCTCTATCATGGTGTTGATACCACTCACAGATGCCAGTAAGATCTATCACTCCATACGCGGACAAGACACTATCAAACTATATGTAATATTCAATGCATTAGAGGTCCGTATCTTAATGTTCGATTCGATTCAACCGGTGCACATGACAAATTTTTCTACATCTTAGATTGCTGACCGTTTGTGTGCATCAATAGGGCAGGATATCCTTGACTGCCTATTTTCCCGCTCGACGCTCGAGGTCCTTTCTCGTCGAGTACCTGTTACGTCCAACACGCTTCGTCCATTCGTGTTTTTCGGGCTAGCCACCCTCTACATTGGTCGGTCTCTGTTAACAGGGCCTGCTATCGCATCATTGACGTTGTTTTAGTTTCCCACGCATTGGTGATGATTTACCAGCTGCTGGCTCTTAATGTGGCCGTCAATTCCTATGACCACGCACTCCTGACTCTTCTCGTCTCGAATCAATTCGTCGAGATTAAAGGAAGTGTTTTCAAGAAATTTGAAAAAGACAACCTCTTTCAAATTACATGCGCAGATATCGTGGAGCGATTTACACTCTCACTCATGCTTCTCATTGTTGCATTCCGCAATTTAATCGAGCTGAGTGGATCTGAGTTCGATTTTACGGGTGGATTCGTCCTTCCGATGAGCTTTGGCTGGTTCATAGGCAACAATGTCCTATGGACAATATCCTATGTAGGTTGTTGAGATACCGTGTCCAAACCCGCTTACGAAGCTCGATCAGCCCGTTGTGACAGTAATGGCATCTGAGATCCTGGTGGACTGGCTGAAACACGCATTCATCTCTAAGTTTAATCACATACGGCCATCTGTATATGAACGATACACAGATGTGCTCTGTCGTGATTTGGCTAGTGGCAGTGCTATAGGACGCCTGGGTGCTCGAAAGGTCTGGCGTCTAGCTTTGACTTGTGATTGCGTTCACTGACCGACCGAGTGTAGCATAGCTATGTTGACCAATCGCCATTAGTGGCCCGGCGACTTGGCTTTGCCTCCCTTCCGCTTGCAGTTGTCGTTATTCTAGTTGGCCTTCAGTCATTGACTCTCGTCTTCTCTCTTCGCTTTGAAGATGAATGGGGTTGGGATGCTCTCATGGATATGTCTAATGCCGAAGTCGTACGTCTACTTAAGTGGGCAGTGATGGGGGTAGCATTTTGGTTATGGTAGGATCCCCGTCGTCGTCATGCCCCAAAGTTTTGCGAAAGCTTACTCCTCTGTCTAGTTTTCTCGCTTTAAAAGTTCTCCTCGGTGTGAATCTCATCTCGTATGCAACGCGTCGCCGAGCAGGCATGGAGGCCCGCGCTGCTGCGGACACCATCAACGACTTTGGACGAGATCCTATAGGAGAAGGTAAGGAGGAGCGCGAGTACAATAAACAGCTCAAGAAGATGGTGGATGATTGGAGAGATGATGCCGTGCGAGTAGGTGAGATGGGTGAGGGGCACATACGTGGCGGTAATGGACAAGGCGGTGGTGGCGACAAGAGGCGGGTACCCCTTGAAGAGTTGACTCGATTTACAATGGTGAAGCGTATTTGGTGATAGGAGCTTGCAATGTCGAATGATAGGAATGCTCTGTCAACGTTTCTGCTGGATAGTAATAAAATCGACTGCATTACCAGCTAAATGGAAGTACTTTGACTCTGATATGCGTTAAGCTGCCCATGGTCTGGCAAATAATTTTCGTTTCATAAATCATATATCCATATACATATACACGACAAACACGAGCAGGTAGAACATGCCAAACTCTTTCTTCATAAACTAACCTCCCTCGTCGCAAAATCACCGAAGTACAACCCGCCAAGATCAATCAGTGCCAATCTTCGGAATGATGTCTGTTGGGATTGCAGCATTAATGATGCGGCGGTACGGGCCATCCGCGCGTGCATCGAGGGGACAACCATGGGCCATAGCTGAACGAACGAAGTAGCTAAAAGGCTTCAACTGGTGTGTATCTTCCATATCAAAACGAATCGGGCGCAAATGCGCCGGCGTCCGTTCGCTGCAAAGAGGCGCTGTAGGATAATTATTGATCATTTTACGGATGACGTTCGGGTCCTGCTCCTTCAAAAAATCACGGTAGTTCCTGTGAGACTGTCCATGGTCTGGAGCAGTGAATGGAATGGCGACATGGGATGGAACATGACGTAGATTTGGGCGTGAGCTGTGCGTAGAGCGCGAGATGATTGGACGTGGGGAGTGGGTGGTAGGAACTGGGGGAACGGGAGTGTACGAGCGAGTAGTGCTCGACTTGGCGCGAACACGTTCCGCCTGTCGGCTACTTCCCACTACGGGAGTATGGCCATCGGCGGTCTTCAGTACATCTGCCAAAGCTTGACCAACGGTGGCCTCAGGCCTCTGCTGTTTGCGGGGAATGGATGGGTAGGCAGTGTGCGTAGCATGCGAAAAGCATGCTACCGAAGGTGACCGCTGAATGGATCGTTCCCTGCCTGTGATATGTTGACCACCCGTAGGGGAATTCTTGATAGGAAGTTGGGGCCTAATACTCTTTGAATTCAGTGAAGTGGTCCTTAAAGCGCTACGAGTGGGCCCCGCAGGTGGCTGAGGGAGGTTGGGACATTTGGCAAGAAAGTCCGCACGCGTGTCAAAGTGGGCGCGAGTGGGTGGATGGAACGAGATGTCTTGCGACATTTGCGCGTGGAACATGTCCAGCACCCCTGGAGCTTGCTCGATGTAAATGATGTCGGACGTTTGAAGGGGGGTCTTGCCGCGGTATACGGCTTTGGAAGGATCGGCACGAGGCTCGCGCATCCTCCCTTCAGAGGAAAGTCCGTATGGCACTGATTTAGAGTGCTTAAGTGACGCCGTCTGGTCGTCGTCGGACCTGAGGAGTATTAATTACTATCATGACAATGAATAGAACACGAAACCAGTCGACTCACTTTTGAAAGATTTTCTTGATAGAGCGCTTCATGGTTTGATATGGGGAAAAACAGCGATGGAAAATTGCAAAGAATATGAGGTGGTCAACTGTCTGGGATTGTGGGGAATCTGGGTTGCAATATATAGGTTGGGCTACTGTGGACGCACCATGGAGTCCACATCCACAACCTCAAAGCAATTCTTCAAATCCAAAAGCGGTATGAGTGTGGATGCTCTAGCCACCCATTTGAACCACAAAGGCAGAATATGCAGCAACCGACGAATTATCAGTTGCCGCAGGCAGGCCCAATGAGTGCATCGTGTGTCGTGCTCTTTTTCTTGAGAGCTCATAGATTGTGCTCAATGAACACGCGATAAGACTTGCCGGCAATGATAATCAGCACTTGGCAACGATAGGGCATGTGTGCAGAGACGCTGGAAAGAAGAACTGGCTTCCTCCTTAAACTGTCTCACTAGACAAGACCACTCAGCGTACCTTTGAGGCACATTGCACCCGACCGACTATACACTGCTCAACATCGATAAAGATACACGGAGCACATTCAGGCTGGCACCTCAAGCAATCTGAAGGTAATGTAAATAGTATAGCAAGTATTGATATTGATTCCAATGGAATTACACATACGATCATTATGGCCTCCGGTACGTCTAGAGTGTAGACTTGGGACTGATCATAACCCTGAATGGTACTCATATTCTTGATCTCTAGAAATGTCGAGATACATGTGCTGACTGTAGCTCGCATCAGGCAGAGTGGATCGTCCGCACCAATGCACGGAGGGTCCAGATACCTATTTCATGGTCAAATCTGCGACTCAGACTTACTTACTCTAAAAGTGCAATCCGCATACAATCCGTACGCCAATAGCCCTGACTGGAGTTATGGTCGCAGGCCTGAGCTGGAAATGCAGAAGGACATGCTCACAACGAAATTCACATCGGAAAGAAATGCCGCCCGCAGCAACGGGCCTGTGCGCAAAACAGCAAGCGGTAAGGGACCAGTCTGGGATGTTCGGAAAATATTTCACCATGGCTCCGCGCCACATGCTGTGCAACGTGCACGTGAGATGACATCACCAGCAGTTGACGTCATAGATATGCAGTGCTTGAAGGAGCTTAGCACCTGCGGCGCAGCGAAATCCTTGGACGTTAAAAGCCGAAGGTCCTTTCCACGCACACGTATTAATTGTCCCTCCGTCAAACAATCAAGATGGCAGCATCCGGCGCGCTCCCTGGTCTCTTTTTCTGCTTTTCGGCAACGCTGCTCCTCATTTTTGTATGTTCTGTCTGATCTTATCATCGTTATCATGTTGTTGATTGTGTTGACAGGTTTCTGTGTCAGCACCAACATGGAACAGCGTATCCTTTCTTGATGCCAACCAATACGCCTTTGGTGTATTCGGTTATACGGGTTCCAAGGTTCAAGTTGGCTACTACTTCCCTCTCCCGGGAGATATCAACACAGGAATTCTTCACAATCTCACCTTCGTTCTTATCCTTTACCCAATTTCCGCTGGTCTTGCCGGTCTTGCATTCCTCTTCGGAGTGTGTGGCGCTGGATATCATCGCGCGGGCACCGTATTTATGAGTTTTCTCGCTGGACTCGCGACGCTATGCACATTTATTGCATGGATCGTTAGCATGTCTCTGTTCGGTGTCGTCAGAGATCGTTTGAGAAGCGAGGGCATCAACGCGAGTTGGGGAAACGCGAACTGGCTTGCGCTTGGCGCCCTGGTTGCGCTCATTCTAGGCTTCTGCACCGCAGCTTGCGGTGTATTTGGAAACTATAGGCGTTCGAGAAGGTAGTTCATAGGCAGGGAGGATATCCTTCAAGGAATGGTCCGGGGGTGAGCGACCGAGATGAAAGGATGGTGAAGTTATCTCTGATTTCACTTTATATCGCTTGTAATGTACATGCCTGCTATCATTCGGATGGACTCGCCCGTTATGCTTATTCAATTGTATACTGAACATACCCCATACCCGATATTACGTCCTCCAACGTTGATCAAAACGATTGAAATTGGTACCACTACCTTTAAGTCGCGTGGATCTAACATGGATCATGGATCATGGATTAGATTCATATATAATAAATAATACAGCTGCAATTTACGCATTTATCACTTCCTACACATCATCTTCGAGAACCAGCACAGATTTGCCGACATTATTTCCAACCAGCAAATCAACAAGTGCCTCACCGACCTTGTCCATACCATGATATACATGTTCCAGATATTTCAATTTGCCAGCAGCCAAATCTCGTGGGACAGTGTCGTGGAATTCATCCAGATACTTATCTGCCCAGTCGATCACGACCAAACCCTGCATCCTGCGTTGCGATTGAGAAACATGGACAAGGAGTTAATTCATTAGCAGAATAGCTTACTTCGCTCTATATCTGTTCAATAACCACAGGTTCTATTATCGCTGTTAGGGTTTAAAAGTCTCCAACAGGAAACGTACTCACTCGAATACCATAGGCCTCGTCCGTGCCCAGGTTGTATTGGCTGATCATCCCGCAGATAATGATCCTGGCGTTGCAGGCTAGATTGTCTATGGCAGCTTCGAGGGTCGGACCACCGACTGTGTCAAAGTAAATGTCAATTGGGCCATGTGCCTTGAGTTCTGCAGCGGTATCTGCAGTTTTGTAGTTGAAGACATGATCTGCACCGAGTGATTTCACCAATGAGACCTTCTGGTCGCTACCACAAGATCCAATAACTTTCAGCCCTTGGGCCTTGGCAAGCTGAACCACCATGCTACAAAATGCCTAATCAAAAACAATAATAGAGGGCAGGATGATACGTACTGGCCCACGGCACCACACGCTGCAGATATATAGAGGGTCTCACCGGGCTTAGGATTGCTAACGTCCTTGAGTCCATAATATGCTGTCTGCCCACTCATTCCAAGGATTCCAACATAATATCGCCATGGGAGGTTGTACTTGTTGTCAAGTACTTGTAGGCTCAAGCCTTTCATCCCTAGCGCGTTGGCATCTATTGACGGGATGACGCTGTAGCGTTGATAATCTGCAACGATAAGACAAATAATAGGCACCGCCAACCTTATCAGCAGTGTACGCACGCATAAATCCATATACATGTTGTCCGGCTTGAATCAAGGGCGTATCGCTTCGCAAGACCACAGCAACGCTGAAACCAGTAATTCTGTGAAACCATCAGTACGCCTGTTAAATTCCGCTACCCAAGTTGGCTTACGTATCGCCAAGGGAGAATGCATCAATGTCCCCTTGAATCTCAACGGGCCGCATGCGATTGCGCATATAAGGATCAAGACTGAAGGCAAGCGCCTTGACGAGAATCCCCCCTTGAAGTGGTGCATTATCAAGGTCAATAGATTGTGTATCGTCGACAATGAAACATGTCTTAGGATTTGGCAAGCCATGAGGCATTTTGTTAAAAACGATACGTGGATTGGTTGTCATGATGGTGGATAGAGGGGATTTCTGCTCGATACGAGTCTTTCAGCGACTGTTATAAACGGTGTCTCGCTTCGAGGCAGGGTGAGCGAATGACATTCCGTGGGGTGGTCAGCACATTTATTCAATCCCATTTGTTGTCATTCTAGGCTTGCAAGGTCAGCGCATTGACAAAGACGGGTTCTATAGTTCGCAATGAGTCAGGGGCATCTTCATCTGGTGGGAATGTGGACGTAAACACCAAAGAGAATGTTCGTGCCAATGTCTTCTGGCCCAAAAAATCGAAAGCCACGCCTTGTCGCCGGGACCAAACATGTACGACAAAGAGAATCGTAACTTAATCAGGGCTGAAGAAGGATGGGTTTGTTCTCATTCATAGCCTTCCACGTCCAGCGAAGATCATTTCGTCACGTCGAGATAGCTGAGCGCTCATACCGTAGAAACA
Source organism: Suillus alpinus (assembly GCA_003316505.1). Taxonomy (NCBI): domain Eukaryota; kingdom Fungi; phylum Basidiomycota; class Agaricomycetes; order Boletales; family Suillaceae; genus Suillus; species Suillus alpinus. The sequence continues at coordinate 49,079 of QFEX01000056.1, forward strand.
TCGCCTTTTTGTGCGCAGGATCTGATGTTACGCGATAAGTGGCATAGCTACATCATGGGAGCCGTACGAGAAAACACAACAGAATTTTACATCAGGATGACAAAGGCATTGACTCGTTCAGAAGCCATCGGAAGGTGCGGACAAGGGAGCAAAAGCAGGTGGCACCATGCTGAAATGTCTCAGCGTTCACTGTAACCAGGAGGTCAGATGATAGTCGCAACTTACGGATGGGCGCGGATATGAAACATTACTGATAGAATGTAGCAGAACCGTTTATGTCTGGCTTCCCTTTTTGATTTCATTGGATTTCATTGCAAATGTGGCCTTTCATAAATAAAGTTGCGCAACACCTGTTCACTGGTCAGGTACCAGAGGTTGCGGGCAGGGAGCAAGCTGAGTTCATGTCATTGTCGTGAGGAGCAGTTTTGAGAATTGAACCGCTTTGGGATTAATACCAATGAGCTAGGGGTTTGTGTGTGTCAGGTGAGAAACCTTCGTCGTATGTCATTGACTCATCGTGTCAAAACCGCTAGCCTCAGGTATCAAAGCCTACGGAAAGATCCGGGTCTCTCGCATGCCGCTTATGCGGGACCTACGGTAGAGCAAATTGTACAAACAAGACATCCTGATCCGTCACCATCCTGGATTTGATAGTTGCTGTTAGATTCTTGACCGAATGCTCTGAGAAGAAAACGCTGCCTAGCCCACCGTTCATCCTAACTACTCTGGATATCTCTTGGTCCAACGACATTCAAATTTCACTTCCAAAGCTTTCATGGAAGCTCTGACACTGGTGTTAACTACATAGTAGTAGACGGTCAGCCTGAGGTTTTCCGCTTGTGCGGCTCGTCCGGACAAAGCCATAATTTCCAATTCTCTGATGGCTCTTCCCAAATTTGGCAGGTGTATACGTTCACCGCATTTTGGGGCCTCGTTGAAGCAGACCTTTCAGACTCGCGACATCCACATGCTGCGCAGCTTCAAGTATGTATACTCAGGCTGGATGGGATGATTTCTCCATTGTATGCGTAGATTCAGAATGGCTGTCACTTCTGTCGTCGTTCTTTTCTGCCTGTTTGTGTCGTCTACTTTTTTCCAGAGCTCACCCCGTCGCCTGAGTCCGCAGTGGGCGATGTCAAGCGAAATTTCATTCCCGTCGCCAGTTGGGGGTATCCCAATGACTTCTGACTTTGGCACATCAATATTTTTTTCCTTACTATATTTCTCGCTCGTACCCATCTTCGTTTCCCGGCTTTATAACAAGCATTCGCGGGCCGTCGTGAGCATTAACGCAATCATTACAGCCATAGAAAGGTGAGAACAGATCCTTACTGCCTTGATGCGCATTGCCTCATGTCACCTCCCCAGAGTCATAATCTTCTCACTACGAGCCTGGCAATCCCGCAACCCAGCTGAAAGGATATCCCCAGCATTGACGACTTATATGCAAGTCTCGATTGCTTTGCCATATATCTCCATAGCGCACGACGTCGTGGCTCTTCTGCGCTGCATGTATGTGAACTCTACAAAGGGTCCAGCAGATTTTGCGGATCCGCAAGATTCACCTGTCGCTCCTTCGATGTCGTCCTCTATGCACCCTCTTTCTCCGTTTCACAGCGTTTCGCTTCATCTTTCGGATGACATTCACCACCATGACGATCCCAAAAAACGTTTTTTCTATCGCTGGTTTACCGACGTGCTGAACCTGGCCTTCCTTGCTGCCACTATCCCCGGTATAATTGGTAACGCCCATTACCGTGGTGGAATGGATAATGCAAGCACAGCCAACGAAGTGATGATTACCAGGTGCATTAGATCTTTACCAACATAGCTCCGTCTTACTTAAACATCTTTGTCCAGGTACATAAGCTCCAGTATTGCTCTCTTCCTCATACTTTTTGTGGCGGTCCTGGTTGTTCGCGCCAGAAAGCTACCAAAAGTGGAGCCGATTCACGTCAGACTACTTCTTGTTATCCTCACTTGCAACGTAAGGATCCGTGTCCTCTGTCTTGTCAATATGATAATCATGGTTTCCTTCATCGCACAGGCATCCTCTGCGATCTTCCGACTATTTTTCATGTATCACCGCACGACCTCCCTTACATCAACAGTCCCCGGCTCAGGTAACACTTCTTTAGAAAAGGCAACATTCTATATATTCCATATGCTCAGTGACTGGCTGGCCGTCGCACTGCTGCTCGTTCCGAACATTAGAGCCATCTACAAGACGGGCATGTGGGGAGACTGGAGAGCCATTGACCCTCTTCCACGAGAACAGGAATGGGCGAGGAAAAGGAAGGAAGCAAAAGCGCGAAGGAATGAGCTTACCGCTTGATGCGCGGGCCGCACACGGAGAGACGTAGCGTCCCATTTATTAAAGAACACTTATTATACATGCCTGAGCACCTGTATCATTCCTGGCTAGAATACTGGGTCCTGGCAATATTTACATTGAACACCAATTTCTTTACATACCATTGACTCAGCAGTTGATGAAATCAATGGACCATAGTTGATATTCGCAAACTGGGTACCAAAAGAGTATTACAGCAACAAACTGAAGGACTGATAAAAACACCATTTACATAAACAATCTGCCTCGCGTCGTAATAAATGTTGTTACAACCAAACGCCATCTCTGATCTTGAACAATTGCCGAGGGCAGTATGTGGCGAAACTAATGACACAGATAATCACGAGAAGCGCTATCCTCTAACACTTGCGCTTCATGAAAGTGATATGAAGGTCGTGGGGGAGCGTTAGGGCAAAAGGGGAGAAGGCGTTTTTCAATCCATTTTTATGAATCGAATCTGCCGGTAATGCCCACTCGTACTCCCGCAACAACATTACGGCTAGGGCACGCTGCTCGTAGAGCGCAAAGTTACGAGCAGGGCACTGCCGAGGTCCAGAGGCGAAAGCAACCCAGGCATCCTTGAGAATCGAGCTCCTCTCGGTATTCTCGAGGAAGCGGTTGGGCCTGAAAGTGTGGGGGTCACCCCAGACGTCATCGCGGTGATGGACGGCGTAGATATTGTATATGAGTGAGGTGTTAGGTGGAATGTAGTATTTTCCAAGGGTGACAGCTTCCGCGGTGGCACGAGGGACGATATATGAGATCGGAGTGTTGATACGGAGAGATTCACGAATGCAGGCGTTGAGATAAGGCAATGACGCAGCAGAGAGGGTATCAACGCTGGGATCAGCAGTAGGTCCAAGAATACGAAGAGTTTCCTCGCGCGCGGCAGCTTGAATTTCTGGGTGAATCGCAAGAAAGTAAATTAAGGTGGAGAGACCTCCAGCAGAAGTATCCTAAAATATACGCTAGAATTAACGTCTGCTATCGAAAGGCAGCGGATTGGACTTACATGGCCAGCTATGAAGAGGACGACCATATTATCACGAAGCTCCTCCTCGGACATCGCAGGCTCTTTTAGCATGAAAGTCATCATATCATCTCCAGGGTCATTGCGTTTTGCCTGAAGCAGCATTTTAAATTTGTCGACCAAGCTGTCCATGCGCTTGATGACCTTCTTGCGAGGAAAAACCTTCTCAAGGAAGGGCATAATCAGATAAAGAGGGTTGGCAATATCGTGCATAATGCCATTGTACTCTTGGACGAACAAGGACTCGGTGCGAATAGCATCAAAGTCATACCCAAGGACTGAAGACCCAACTGCATCGAGGGCGAAACGCTGCGCGAGTTCAGAGAAGTCGACAGTATGGGTGTCATTCCCATCTGAGGGCGGGTTAATGGCATCAAAGAGGTTCTTAGCCAGATGGGTGAACTGATCGACAGGGATGGAAAGATTAAAGGCATCTCGGATGACCTTGGAGTGTTTCTTCCACCGGTCACCATTTGCCAAGAGGACGTTTGAGCCCCCAATGAAGCGCCATAACAAGAGACCATCGGGGGGTAACTCTTTCGGATATAACAAAAGGTTCTCGGTCATTTGAATCCCAAGCTGGAGGAGGATAAATAAGAGCTTAGAAGTAACATGAAGGGCATACCTTGTGGTCAAGAATGTGAATCATCCATCGGCCTAACGCCCAAACAAGGACGAGTCCTTCACCTCTCTCGTTTACGTATGGTAGAATGAGGCGCTTGATACGCACATCCTCGACCTCACCTGATAAATAACTAACTAAAAGAGGGAGAATCGGCACACGAGGGAGATGGCGCAAGTGTGATGGCACGGTGAACAGTTGAAAAATCACAAATGCGACTGCAAGACTGGAAAAGGACCAGCAGAGCGTCGCAGGATCCATAACAAGGTGGTAGACTCTGCAAGATGTGAGGGGTTCTTGGACGAACGTACATCGTATCTCTTTAAGTGCTAATCCAGGGGAGCTAACCAGATGGGAAGAGGCAGCAAGAATGATGTCGTGATACTCGATTGACATTGTACAAGCGAAAATTCGCATGCGCTAACGAAATACGGAGAATTTAAGTGAGATCATGAGGCCCTGATATTCTTGCAGGCAATGGGCAGCTAGTGGTACAAACAGGGTGTTCCTACTGGCATTAACGACCTTGCCTACTACTTGTTCAACTTCAGTTCTGCCGAGTTCTGCCTGCATCTACCAACAACACTATCTGTTGACCCAAGAGAGTATAAGTTGGAGTACATACCATAGCTAGGGACTAGCACAGAGTGCTTGATATGCTTATTGGAAGTCTCTACAAGATACGCACTTGTGTGGTGAGCCGAATGAGTACTTTCCTTTCTTGGCAAACGGAGCCGTCGGTGCCGTTATCAGGAACATAAGGGCCGCGCCGGCGGGAGATCGTTCTCTCTGAACGAGCACTCCCCGTCGTCAAAATAATGACAATTGACTTTTCACTGTACTTGGTCACAGGCCGGGAGCTGCTGCCACCAGGAAAGGTCAGAGATACCCATGATCTCAAACGTTATTAAAGCCGTTCCCTCATTTTCAGGAATATCTTGAATCCTTGGAAGAGGTCTGGGCATCATTCTCATAAACGACATGTGCTAATCGGCGTCTCTGTTTATGGTATTTTTTCTAGGCCTTGCAAGGCGGTGTAACCGTTGTTCAGATCCGAGAAAAGAAGTCCGACACCCTAGAAGTGAGAAGTGGTCGTTTGTCTCTTCATTGCTCTTTCAGATGGTTTGCTCCAGTTCTTGGAAATTGCACGAGAGTCGAAGATCCTCTGTTCAAAATACAACGTTCCTCTCATCATCAATGACCGTATTGATATCGCGCTCGCCGTTCAAGCCGATGGCGTGCATCTGGGGCAAACAGATATGCCGGTCCATCTCGCAAAGACTTTACTCCCCACGGATATTGTGATTGGTGTCTCCTGCAACAATACAGACCACGTGAAGAAAGCAATAGAGGACAAAGTTGATTATATTGGCATCGGTGCCGTCTGGGGCACGACAACTAAGAAGCTGACTAGCCCAATCATTGGCGTCAGAGGTGTCGGCTCACTGCTTCAAGCCCTGGATGGTACAAACATCAAGGCCGTTGCAATTGGTATGCAGAAATGCATACCCTACATCCATTGAGATGTCTAAAGACATGTTCTCCAGGGGGCATAAATTACACTAACGTCCTGCGAACCTTACATGGATCCGTGTCAACCTCTGGACACAGACTGGATGGGATCGCTGTGGTCTCAGACATTGTGGCATCCTCAGAACCTCGTTCCGCTGCCCAAAGGCTAAGGGGTGGCCTCGATGCGTGGGTTCACTATTTCGATGTGCAGAGTCGAGTGCCGCAAGTATGCGATGCGGAGGCCATCAAGAACGGTATTGTCGAACTTATGCAAGTGATACGAGACAAGAGTCCACTCATCCATCAGGTGGATGCTCTCACGCATTCTATGTTGCCTGTCGACTGACTGTCACATAGATCACAAATGTCGTGGTCACGAACCAATCCGCGAATGCTACCTTGGCCTTGGGTGCAAGTCCGATTATGGCTACTGCTCCCGAAGAGATGCACGATCTTAGTCGCATTCCGGGTGGTTTACTCATAAACTTTGGCACCATTAGGGACAAAAGTAGTATGATTCTTGCGGGGCAATACGCAAACGAAGCACAAAAGCCCGTAATCTTTGATCCAGTTGGAGTGGGGGCTACTCAGTTCAGGAAGACGACGGCTTCAGAACTCCTGAATGCATGGCAGGCTAGCGTTATCAAAGGAAACGCTGGTGAGATGGCTTCTCTCGCTAACTCGAACGAAGTCTGTGACACATCCTGCTTCTGCGTGGAATTTGCAAATTTATATTATTTATCTGCAGGTACAGGCTAAAGGGGTTGATAGCGTTGGCTCCGGGTTCGCAGACCCGGCGTCTTTTATCCGCGACATAGCCAAGAAAGAACGTAAGTGCGCCGTGAATATCGCGAGTACGTGCGCCTTAAACGCATACGCCGTAAGGATGCGTCGCTGTCATGACAGGACCGACAGACTGGGTGTCCGATGGCAACATCGTTGTGAAGTTGGAGAACGGCCATAAAATGCTCGGTGACATTACAGGGTCTGGATGTCTTGTTGGCACCTGCGTTGCTACGTTTTGTGCTGGTGCCTCACTTCTGGCCACTGCCCCTGGAACAAGCCCTGGGCCTGAGCTCGCGAAGCTTGTCAGGGGAAACATGCTGATAGGCGCTGTTGGTGGGTAAGTCAAAATCTGATCAAGCAATTTCGTACAACAAGAAGACTAACTAATGGTCGTAGTGTTTTGGCTCTAACGGTGGCAGCCGAGTGCGCAGCAGAAAGAAGCGATGTTCATGGATCTGGCACTTTCCTCCCAGCCCTCATAGACGAACTGTACCGCTTGAAGCCAGAGACTCTGCTGTCCAGGGCAAAAATACAAGTATTGTAACCTCTTATTACAGCATGGCGTGTGGATAAATATTTGGGCAATACGAAGATAGCATGTTGGCAGCTGAAATTCTCGTACACAACAATCTTCTAAATGGACAGAGATTCGTCTGGCTAATGTACAGCAGTGGAAATGGAAAGAGTACTTCCATTTGGTACGTCCAAGATTCTGGAGAAAGGCATTGCCTCAGTAGGCTGAAGCCAGTTCTTCTCGTCGTATGTGACGTAAGGGGACGAGTCAATCATGTGGAAAGTATATGCAAATCTTGTATGAGCACTAGTATTACGCTCTGACTTGTGAAGGACACTGCCGTGGATGAGGACGAGATCACCTAGCATCTGATGTTCAGCGATGGACATCTAGCGAGCATGTAACCATCTACCTGGCTCACAAGCTTCCAGCACATAATTTCCTGCTGATGCACCTTCTGGCACAATCTCGCTCGCTTCCTCCCTTATGTCGGACGAAGGAGTCGGAGGAGTAGCAAGCTGCTCAAAACCGGTACCACCTCCTGGTAAACGTATAAATCTCTTCGTGATCGGAGTTGTTAGATGGGATCCGGGCAAGAATGACAGGGCGCCGTTCGTGGGTGTGCACTTCTCAAGAGCTATCCAAAACCCTAGAGCACTTGGGGGTGACGTGTACTATATATGATGTGTATGAATATATGGAAGCAGGGAGAAAGACTGATACTGACAAGAAACGTGCTGAGTTGCCAAATGGCCAATTTTAGACTTGGATTCAACACCGGTGACTTGCCACTTACGAGTCATTGTGTTCGGGCACTCGAAGGTTGGTGTGTTAGCTGCTTGGAATGTCGTTACCGGCTGATGTCAGTTGCTCACCTGCGCCACCGGTCTGAGACTGTTTGAATATAACCATTGATTGCAGTGCTGGCAGTTATATATCAGTCCCCACTTGGTATGTGATGACCGAACATGATCTTTACCAACTGGATCGTGGTGGAATCGCAGGTCGCGTGCTAAAGCTTTCAGTCGGTCGTTTTCCAGAGTAACATCCCGGAACACGGGGTCCAATTCGTGAAGGGCTAGCTTGAGTAAGATGAATGTGAAGACTACTGTGTATGGGTAACGAACCGTGACCGATCTTATTCACTGCCCTTGCCTTATCCCTGGTGAGTTTCCCACTACTGTCGACAGCATCTTCGTCAAGGAAATAGCGGATCTTATCGCCTGAATTCAGAAAGTAGTCGTCACCGACGTGGTCCTTATCCGACGTTGTGAATTTGGTCTACGACGCGTCTAGAGTCCTGGATATTCGCGATTCAAATGGAGCACTCACCAGGGGATGGTCCTCTGGTGTAAATGCATCGAGAAGCCCTTTGGCCCGAATCAAAAGAGAACTTGTCTGGTCGTGCGAGAGAAAACCAGGGACGATCAAGTACCTATGTACAGTGGTCACTGAGAGCAGTGAGTTTCCTAGATATGTGACCTACCCATCCCTATAGAACTAACCAATATATCAGAGGTCAGACGTGGAAGAGTATTCAGGAGCACGGTTCCAACCGAAACCAACCTTGTCAACCTGGGCCTGACAAAGGTATTCCGGAAGTTGCGCAACTGCCATGAATCGTTCAGGATGCTAACGTTGCTTGCTGAGCACCTAGTGAGAATTCTCTCAATCTATACGCCGTTACCCGTAGTACCGGTCTAGACAAGATAACCTATTATGTAAACAACTGCCATTAAGTCAAGCACGATGCAACTGGACCGGTGGCATCCGGTGAATTTTGATCTCCGCCGGCCGGTAGCCTCCTGCCACTCCGCCTCAGAAACTCAAACCTTGACCCCAACCACCACTTCTATCATTACATCAAGGAGTCCTGGCTGAGACCCATGGCACCAGCGCGTTCTACCAGACGCAATCAGCATGAACAAAGTGTATCCCTGCGCTCGGGCCAGGATGCATCGCCCACCACAGATGGCCCCGGTGGCGAGCTCTTTCTCGAGCCTATGATGGGTACTCCCCTCAACGTGTACATCGAGAAGGAAGTGGAAGACAGGGACACACTCGTCGAACTCGTAACGGTAAGTCACCCTTTAGTAACCTACCGCACGGATTGGGTCTTTGAGCCGTCGAGGATGGGTCACTAAATCCCCGTTTTCGGCAGAAACACGGCGGCACATCGTCACCAGGGTACAGCGGGACGCCATACATTCTTGGTGAGTACAGGGTTTTGTCATGTCCGCCACAATTTATGCAACTGCACCTCAGTCGATCCACATAAGGAATCAGGCCAGAACTTGTACCGTCAGTACGCCGGTAAAAAGGGTAAAATCGTTCTCCATTACCGCTGGGTTCATGAGTGCGTCCGTGCTGGCGCTCTTCAAACGTTCCAGAACAACTGGGCCGGATGCAAGGTCACTGGGACGGAGAAGTGTGTCTTTTCCTTTTCACCGATTGTTCTTCCCCCTGTTTAATGACCTTACCAGAGTGACGCCGCCTGCCATCGTCCCATCTCAGACTGATCAAACGCGCCCCGCCACATCTCAGACGGCTCCAATGCAGCCTATGGCTCCCCACCCACAAGCAATGCCTCCTATGCCCCCTGGGGATCCCATGGTTCATCCGCCTCAAACATCCTACGGTTATTCTGTGTACGGACATCCAATGCACGCGCCGCCTCGAGGTATGCAGCCGCCAACAGCCGCCCCGCCCCAATCATGGCAAGCCCCAAATGCCATCGCGCCACAGCAAACGCACATAACCTCTCCCCAGACTGCCGCGATGCTTGCCCGACAAACACATCCGTATCGGGATGAGTCTTGGGTAACACCCTTCAACCAGCCTCCGCCCCATATGGTAGCTGGGCCGAGTGCGGCAGCTTATGACTATAGATACGGAGATGACCGTCCTGAATGGGCACCTCCGGCTAACGACTATCCTTACGACCCTGCCTCGGTAAGTTGTCACGCGTCTTAGTCAAGGTTGCCATTCATATGGTCAATATCAGTATGAGCATCCTTATGATCAAACTGCACCTTACATGGCAGAGGCAGGACCGTCGACGGCTGGTCCGTCTTCGGTTCCTGCTGATAATAATATTGCTGAGAAGCCTCGTGGTCGTAAACGCACCCGTAATATTGTGAGTTTCGTCTCATCCATTCCTGCATGATATATCAGTGTAACTTTATTCTTAGGCGCCGCCCGCCGCCCCACCTTCTGCTCTTGTACTGAATCGCCGGAATCCCCCAGCACGTTCACCAACCCCCCCAACGCGCGTGATTAAGAGCACATATGGAGGAAATTTGTTTACTTCTGATGATGTATTATACCTCAAACGATATATCGATTACTGTCAAGAACAAGGTCTCGTCCTGAGGTGAGTACTTGCTTTCAGATGGCAGCTAAGACTAAATTATCTTCAGTTTGAGAGAAATCTGCGAGAGGATTGCAGTCAAGGTAAGTTTCTTGCATTTCGGTGCCGTTCAACGTTGTCTGATGCCGCCGCGTGTGGTAGGCGCCCCATCATACGTGAGCGTGTTTTGAATAAGGCGGTATCATTAATCTGATGAGTGCCGCAGATTTTACTCTTGGCGCCGATACTGCAATAAGCATCAGATCCGGTTGGGTGGCTACTCGATGGACACAGGCGACAACAACAACACACCCCGCCCTGAAGGCGAAGTTGAGCCGGAAGAGGAAGAGCAACTTCTGCCCCTCGGGACTACGGGTCCTGGTATCATCGCGGCTGCACAGGCTCGGCTGCAGCAAGATGCTGGTCGTCCACGTAATCGGTCTCCGACTCCACCTCGCGCTCTCTTCAGGAGCACGACAGGAAAGGGGGTAGCTTTTACGGACGAGGATGTTGCGTTCCTGGTGCGCTTTATGGAGTACAGGAAGTGAGTCCCCCAGAATGGTTTTCCCCGCGGCGGTTTCATGATGTATCTAGGTCCCAAGAGCGATTTGATATGGTTGCATTTTGGAAGGATGTTGCCACCAAGGTAATCGACTGAAAAACATTCCGTTAAATTCTTTCGGCTAATCATCACTTCTAAGGCTCCGCATCACTCGCGCGCGTCATGGATGAAGTTCTGGCGGCGTCACAAGCACGAACTCAACCGGACAGAAGAGGATGAGCCTCTACCTCAGCCGCCGGAGAAGAAGATGCGTTACAGCCGCGGAGATGACATCCTTCTTGCGAGGTACTTTTTCACAAAGCCGGAAGGGACGTCAGACAAGATTTTTCAGGCGTTTGGTCGTACAGTCAGTCTTCACTGTTCGATACTTTATTGAGCTGACTGACCTGGTCTTGTTTACAGCATCCTCATCATCCTTGGAAGGGATGGCAGGAACATCACCGTATACACAAAGCCAAGATCGACCACTTCATTCAGCAGTTGGCAAATGGTGAGAACATTGACGTTGATGAGAATGGCGAGGAACCTTGAGAATCTTGCATACTATAAATGTACTTTAAATTCTAGGGGTAACTTTGCATCTGGGCAAGCAAGGTTATATGACAGTCGATATGTATAGTACTCGATGATCTTGACAGTGTGTCAATATCGAGGTCAAGATGCCTGGCATATAATTCCAAGATTCGCTTAAACATTCATCCCAGACACAGTCTCAGACAGACAGACCTAACGTGTCTGTTGCGAAGGCACATGAAATTTAATATGCCAGTGGATTTAAATATTGGACAAATCTTAGATTTAAATACCCTCCGTCCCCCCTACGACTGCTCGTGATACGTGAAAAGATAATCATGAGAATACGTTACACGATGAGGCATCCCACGGAGTACGGTACATGAAGCCTCATGGCCTTCTTCTATGAGCGTAGCTTGATAAACTCTATCACAAGATTCTAGTAAGGGTCAGTACTTATCAAGATACCGCGTGATTACGACGAGGGTCAGTATCTAGTGGTAACATGTCTCGTGAGCACCTCCGCATTCAAAGTAAGAACACTATTTTTGCAAGGACCATACGGTGTGTCATTAATATCGAGAACGTATTAGGCAGAGCAAGTGATGGAAACGGGCCACCATTCAAAAATGACGGATTACACACAATCGAGACCGCATGACTGGGATTCGCTGGGGTAACTAGGATGCTATGAACAAACGCCCATAAGAATTGACCTCGTGAATTTTGAGCTTCTTGTTGATGGAGCCCGTGGATGGCCGTGTGCTCGCAGAAAAAGTCTATATCAGGCAGTGTGAAGAAGTACCCCTGGTGCGGACTGAGAGGGGGTTGAAACACCGGAGCGGTGGTGCGACGTCAACTCAGAGAGGTGATGGGCGTACATACATACTTTAAGATCGGGGCGCCGAGTGGCGGTGACGAACGTATCACCCCTACTACTTGATACATATAATATTAATAGCTTTTGAGGTAAAACGGAGATGGAATGACTCACTAAAATTGAGCTCTGAGTTCTGAGCTGCTCTCTTAAAGCTACAAGACAGTGCGGTCAGACCAAGGTCAGACAATGACAAGTTACACTCACTGCTGTGTTGTTGTTTGGACAAGAACAAAAATATTTGTTTTGAAGTGTTTGTGTAAATCAACAGGGCCGCATCGGAGTTTTAAATAGTATTATCTCTTGTGACGGTTCCTCCCCGTTAACGACTGCTACTTGTCCTTTCACTCATCCTCATCATCAGTCATCGCGCCGGGCGCTCTTTCTTCTTAAACCGCCATCATGGCGAACGTAGCTACCCGTAAAAAATCAATAGCTGCGAACCCCGGTCTAGTCATCGAAACTCCAGTCGCTAACAACAATATCCTCAACAAGGCAGCTTCTCAATCCACATCTCTCTACCAGCAATGCTCTTCCTTGCGAACTCGTTTAATGCGCATTCCTGGCTTTTCAAATTTCTTCATTCTCTCATCTCAGTCAGGCTCTCTTCGTCAATCCACCGATCCTGTCACTCAACTATGGGACTGCTTCTCACTCGGAATATCACTTTGTTTTCTTTACGAGCTTCTTCCTGGCAGAACAAATCCATCTACAGTCAAGACAGATCCTTCTGTATTCGACGTCAGTAATGAACGTGCAAAGAAGCACGCCATTGCAGTCTTCGTCATGAATATCAAGAATTTGGACAATTGCGAACAGTTCACAGTCACAGATTTATGGGAGAGACACTCCACAGATGGTTTAGTCAAGGTGCGCTCCTGAGTTATCGCCATTGGTCGCTCTAACACCTCATGATCTAGGTCGTCAGTACCGTGACCACCATAGTTAACATGTTGCCGTCCGCATTATTCGAAGCAGCTCCTCTGTCCCCACCATTGATGCCCACCCATGATTCAATTGACTCCCTAGTGGGTGATATGCCAAATATGCCCGTACCCCCCTGCCCACAAGAGACCGCCCGGAATAATATTATCAGGGAATTGGTGGAGACCGAACGGAAATACGTCCAAGACTTGGAGGTTATGCAGGTGCGTATTCAATATCTGCATTCAGTATCTCTTGTTTAACTTGACAACAGAGATATGCTACGGCCTTGTCCCAAAGTAATACAATTGACCAGGACACCATACACTACCTTTTCCCAGGACTGAACAAGCTTTTGAACTTCCAAAGGAAGTTCCTTATTCGATTGGAGGGCACCGCAGAGATGGCGTGGAGGGATCAGCGCTGGGGACTTCTCTTTCTGGAAAACGTTCGTGTTTCTCGATTCTACTTCTGCGCGCTTATGGTTCTTATTCATTATTCTTTCTGGGAACATTAGGAAGAGGAGTTTGCAGTATACGAACCCTACTGCGCAAACTATACCAACGCAGTAGATCTCATGGTGGCAGAGGAGCAGAATCTTTCGGTGAGCATGACAGTTCCTGTACCTTGCATTGTTGGGCTGTTCGGCCATATGGCGTGGCGACGGAACATATCGCATATCCTAAAAATAGTAACATCCGTATACTGATCGCTGTCCTCAGGTCCACAATAATTTGATCAACGCCAAATCGGAACTGCCTGCCTTTTTGATCAAACCAGTCCAGCGAATTTGCAAATACCCACTGCTCCTTGATGTAGGGATAATTTCGTTGATATCAAATCGTCATGAATTCTGACTGGTGTTTGTAGTCGCTCATTAAGGCCACAAATTCTACCGATTACCCGCATTTTGAGGAACTGCAAGCTGGATCGGCCGCTGCTAAGCGTATTACCGATAAGATTAACGAGGCACAAAGGCGGGCCGAAAATGTCCAGACAGTCAAAAATCTGGAAGGCCGCGTGCAAGACTGGAAAGGTCATCATTTGTCCAATTTCGGCACTCTCCTCCTCGATGATATCTTCACCGTCACCAAGTCTGACGTCGATAGGGAATACCACGTATTTCTCTTCGAGAAGATCATTCTATGCTGCAAGGAGGCAGCACCTCCCCCTCAAAATAGTAAACGCGGAGGAAAGAATAACTCTATTCTTAAGAAGCAGAATGGCTTGCACCCACCTGCTCCGCCGCCCATGACCTCACCAAACAAGCGAAAGGACACCCCTCTCCTGTTGAAAGGTCGTATTTTCTTGAACAACGTCACCCAAGCTATTCCGAGCTCGAACAGGAATTCCATTGGTAGGTCTACCAGCCTTGCAGTCGTCTCACACTAACAATTTTCTTCAAGCATCATCGACGATCAATCCCCATTCCCTTGCTGTGTGGTGGCGAGGCGATGATGACCTTGAGTTCTTTACCCTCCGTTGCCGATCCGAAGAACAACTACGACAATGGGAGTCCCAAATTAACCGCCTCATCAAGGAAGTTGCCAGTCGAAGGGCGTCTGAGCGAAATTTCTCTCAACTCATAGCTCAACATGGCAGTCATGCCTCTGTTCCTGCTGTGCATATGGGACGGAACGTCCCATATACCCATGATCGTGGTTCCTCGTTGACGTCTCATGCCCACTCCCCCCATAGCCTTCCACCACACCCAGCCAGCAGTCGCCATCGTGTCAATACATACAGCACCAGCGATGAAGTCTCGGTGGCTGGATCTTATTCTAGTAGTGGCCAACCTGGCTACCCATCTGCCGAGGGTTTCGAGTTCGACTTGGAGGACGAGTATGAAGATTACCCTCCTGCAAGCATACCACCATCGGGTCGTGGCACACCTATGGGTATGCATCGAATGCAGAGCATGCCTATCGAGCCACGTGAGCCACCTGTCGTCGATGACCGCCCCCGAGCCAGGACGGAAGACATCAATGGTCAGGTCATGTCGCAATGGCGATCGACCAATGGCGTTTTACCTCTGCCACCTGGAGCAAATCCTCCCATTCTCCCTTCCTATCGCCCTATGGCGAACAGGGTCCATTCTACTGCAAGCTTTGGAACAGACCGTCCGCCTCGAGTTCCTTTGCAAGGCCAAATCAGCTCATCGAAGCTGAAGGCCTTGTACGATAGTGGTGGTTCCCGTAGCGTTACGGCATCACCAGCTATGAATGGCAGTACTGCACCTCCGTTGAGCAGATCGCGGAGTGCTAGTCAGCCTAGCGCATACGTGCCACAAGTGCCTGTGCCTCCTCCTATTCCCAGCAACGCAAAGTGGGCTCATCGATCAGAAGATTCCGCTACCTCGAGTAGCAAACGGGGTAGTGGATCCAGTCAGTCAACGGGTGGGGGTTCGTCAGAAGAGTCACCACATAGCTCCTCGCCGATCACTCCATTCGGATCCAGCGAATCATCACTTGGCGGTTCAGCTCTCCGATCTCCTCGGTCACAGACGTTTGAGACCATGATATCTAATGGCGCCCACCTCGCATTTTCACCTCCAGTCAAGGTGAAGGTCCACTTCAACGAGGACATATTCGTCATCCAGGTCCCGCGAAGCACAGAGTACTGCGACCTTGTCGACAAAGTTGGCAAGAAAATACGTCTTTGTGGTCCGCGCCGCGACGATGCCCCTTTGCGGGTAAGATATCGGGATGAGGACGGAGACATGGTCTCTCTAGGCTCCACCGAAGATGTCCAAATGGCCTTCGAGTCGTTTCGACCAGGAGGACAGGTCACACTCTACGTGACATGATTCAACCCTTATCATATCGCATCGCTATCTTGTCTTTCACTCTTCGACCTTCGCATACATAATCTTGCTGTTTCCCAGGGGGACTCGCACTTCTCGTTGTACATAATATATGTATCACTGGCATGTTCGCACCACATTCGTTCTATATGGTTTTCTCTATCGCTTTCTGACCTCCTTGACTCAGGTGCTCATCGGGCTCGAGGCCATCCTATGTGGTTCACATTTCTTTGATATCTACATGGCTCTCTTTCCTCCTTTGTAGTACCTTGAATCATTCGTATCATCTAAAAGTGGAGCACTAGTCACGTGTAATTTTTATTAGAATACTGCACTCATTGCTATGTTTCAAATACATCATGTTTATTGGCATTTGTACAGAGCTGTACGGGTATTTCTTGGCATCTAACACTGACAAGGCACTGCCTATATGATAAGCGAATCGCAAGGTAACTATTGTGTCGGATATCACAGAGCATCAGGAGAGATGTCGCCCAATGTGTTCAGCTCCAGTGCGCTAATGGCACTGTACAATGATTGGGTATCCCCACCGTGCTCGGATGGAGCATCGATTGTTTCCTGGGGTGCTATGTGAACTAAATGCGAACACCCTGATAGAAGCCACTCACATCAAAGTAATGATTGACAAGGCTGCGGGGTGCTATCAAGAAAATGTTGGTAATGGTCAAGGGCACAACAAGAGTACATACTTCGTGGAGTTTTCGGCAATCGACAGCTGACACCGCTTTGTAGGATATGATATGCAACGAGGCCAGTCCTAGACACCGCTCATTATACCCGTTCTACCACCATAATGGCATGAGACTCACCATCCTGTTTGATGCGATGCCCCTAAACCGCGCCCGGTATCTCCATGGAAGAACTGCCAAGATTCAGCTTCGGTTCAAGTCTAACCGTGAAATGCTGATGAACATTACCTCATAAAAGGAGACGTAATCGCGGAAGTGCGGGTCCTGGTCAAGCTTCACGTTCCCACCGTTGGTGGCCCTTTTGCCTTCCATATCACGTCCAAAAATGTGAATTACTCGATGCTGAATTTCCTCTGCCACCTCCACGAGGTTCATATACTCTCCACTTCCGGTGGGACATTCGACCTGGAAAGTGTCAGTGTGAAGGGACATAGTGATCATTTACGCTTACCTGCAGCTCATCACCGTAATATTGATAAAACCGCTGCAGGCTCTCTATCAGAAGGAAGTTGACGGCAAGCCCTGAACGCCGATTAGGGACAAGTAATTTTGAAATGGTTGGATGAACTTACAGATGGGCCCTCTCCAATTTGAGTTTCCACCAAACATCCCAGAGTGGGATTCTCCAGGCCAATACCCTACCTCATGCCAATCTCCGTTGACCTGCATTCCCCAAGGCTTTTCCTTATGCAGCTTGGATAGACTATCTCGGTTCGTCAGGGCAGCCCAGCGACTGCTACGTGGAAAATGCTTACGAACGAATGCCGTATTCGCTGAAGAACTCATCCTCGTCTAACATCTTCTCCAGTATGCGCACCAGGCGTTCCTTGCTAGCCAAAGCAAGTAAACGACGTTCGCCTCTACCTCCGGCTACCACATGGTGAATAGCGTATGTAAAAATATGAGATCAACTCACCCCTCATATTCGCCATGTTTCTCCCCGATATTTCGGGCCGGTTATCGATGAACCATTCCATGCGCTTCTTGAATCCGGGAAATCGATTGATTACGGCGGGTTCCAGGACAAGGGTCGCGTAGAGAGGAATGAGACTGACAAGGCTCCTCACAGGAAGCTGAACCGAATTCCCTGGGCCAAACTCAATGGCATCGTAGTACATGCCATCTTGTTCATTCCACAGGCTCGACTCGTTATCACCTGATCTATATGTCATAGCATCTGCGATAAATATGAAGTGCTAATGCGAAGTGAGTGCATTTTTTGGGTTTGACAGGCAGCACTGCTCACCTCGAAGAACTTGGAAGCAATATCTTCATATACGGCATTGTGCTTTGCCAGCTCAAGGGCTATGTTTAGCCTAACGAAGAATGAATAAACATAGCAAATGCGAGAAAGACACAGAGCTCACATATTCAAACAATAAAATGCCATCCACGCAGTGCCATCTGCCTGGCGCAAATTTCCACCTGTGGGGAGTGGCTCCGAACGGTTAAAGACGCCGATATTATCAAGCCCAAGAAATCCTCCCTCGAATACATTGTTTCCCCCGGAATCCTTGCGGTTGACCCACCTCAAAAAGTGGCGATCAGGGGTGACGAAGGAATAGAAAAGTGAACTCATACTTACCACGTGAAATTTAACAGCAACTTCTGGAAGACACGTTCCAAGAAAGGGACATCCTCTCTGCCAGTAAGCTTACGCTCTATTTTGAAGACTCTAAACGTCGCCCTACATCATTATCAGTGATGCGATCCCACTATCACGGAATAATTTGCACACCAGGCATGGACCTAGTTCATGGATCATTTAGAAGGTGGACTCGCCGATAAAGCACGAACACCGACCGGTGGGTTTACGTCACTGAAGTTCCATTCGTATGCAGGAATCTGACCATCGGGCTTCATGTACCATTCTCGAGTCAAGATATCTAATTGCTTCTTTGCAAATACAGGATCCACCACGGCAAGGGGAATGCAATGAAATGCCGTGTCCCATGCCGCGAAGAAAGGGTATTCCCATCTGGAAAGCCTTCCGTGAGCCAAGTCTTAAATCAACTGACCTGCCAACTGACTTGTCAGGCATAGAAAGAATATCTTCTATGTGCATATGGCGCCAGTGCTGTGGTCTAATGAGTCCTCAATAGATCGGTCACATATTTGACTAACCTTGTTGCGAATATGTTGGCGTCCAGGGGGAGGGGGAGGTTGGGCTGGATCACCTTCAATCCACTCCTTTTGTACAAAATAATAGAACTGTTTCGTCCAAAGCATACCCCCAAGCGCTTGCCTCATTACCTGCTTTAAGTCGTCGCTAATGGGACCAAAGAGCAGAGAACTATAAAATTCATTTGCTTCCTCCCGGCGCTCCTCTATCACATCGTCGAAAGCACCCTCGTCTTCCAGGCTTCGGTCCTTGTTCGGAGAAAGTGGAGTCAACTTCATGCGGACTACAGCACATCCACCTTGACCTGGGACATCACGGAAGATATAGTGTGCTGCAGACTTGGTTCCATGATTTTCGGGGCTCACAAATGGGAACTCCTGGGGTGGAGCATCGCAAGTAGGGGTGGATACTGCTGGACGTGGAGTACTCGAGCCATCCAGCCCTTGTGAGTCTGAGCGCCCTCGCTGAGGCCTGTGAGATGGAATGACATGATCGTGAAAGGCGTCTTTCACGCATACACTCTGATTCATGCCACCATACAATCGGCGGAAATTTGTGTTGTTTTCTGTGAACAACAAATTTGGTTTTATAACAGCATCTTCATCACCGACAAATTTCCCGTCCGTGCCCGCGGGTGGAGGAGACGGTAGGCAACACAGGAAATTCCCCCCCATTTCGGGGTGTTTGACCTTGATGTAACTAATGTCAGCGTCGGTAGCGCCAGCGGATAATGATGGCATGGGCGGTTTCTGTGCGGGCCAGGACCAAGTATTCCTGAACCACAGTTGCGGGATAATATGCAAGGTGGCGGGGTCAGGCCCACGGTTGTAGCTCGTAATACGGATGTAAACATTGTCTGGATCGTCTTCGTCTTTCGCATACTGGATATTTTGTTATCGCCAATTATCACCACACGCAGGAGAAACAGACCTCTATGAAAACATCCCAGTAGCGATCATCGTCGAAGACGTCCGTATCTAAAATTTCATACTCCTCGACGTTGCGGTCACGGTGAACATTCTCGTTCACTAGTTCCTCGTATGGGTACCTGCGTTGAGGATATTTATATAAAAACTTCATATATGAATGAGTTGGGGTGGAATCCAGGTAGTAGTAGAGTTCCTTGACATCTTCTCCATGATTTCCCTGGTGGCCGGTGACTCCGAATAGCCTTTCTTTCAGGATGGAGTCCTGCCCATTCCAGAGAGCAAGTGAAAAGCAAAGGCGCTGATGGCTGTCAGAGATGCCACCGATGCCATCTTCGCCCCATCTGTACGCTCGGGATCGAGCATGTTCATGGGGGAAATGACTCCAGGCGTCACCGTTGTCTGAGTAGTCCTCCCGAACAGTTGCCTAATACGAACTTTATCAGCGCGCGGTTACCGAGATGAGGCTTGTACGCACCCATTGTCTATCGCTGAGATATGGTCCCCACCGCTTCCAGTGACGCTCACGATTCTGATCTTGCAGCAAACGATATTTCTCAACTCCATGATAGTCCACCCCTAATAATTCGGATAACCGCTGTATATAGCTCTTGGTCGAATCATTTTCCTGAATCTTGAGATCGCCTGAAACAGCCGTTGTAGTCTTTGGCGGTGGTTTGGGAGCCAGTGGTGCCAATTCTGCCTTGGGAATTTGAATCGTCAGTCCAGGATCACGCGAATCCATGTGCTGAGTGCCATTGGTATCTTCAGTTCCTCTAAAAAGTTTCTGCTGTAAGGTCTTGATAGCGCCTGACGACATGATAGCAGGAAGAGAGATAACGAGGATTGTTATCAATTCCGTCTGCAATGGAAGTGGACAAGTGATGAAATTCTAGTCCATCTGGTGGAGCATTGGAGCAGACCAGGCCTCACACCTTATGACATCAATCTCCGAAACTTCAAGCGACAACCAACCTTAAAGTTATAAACCAAGATTATCAATGGTGCAGGGGAAAAGAAGGGGTATGCGTGTAGTATACGTCACATTGTTGTAGATGCCTCAACACGAAAAAAAAACAGAAACGACCTAGATTGGCGTATATAAATGAATCAAGCCTGTGGAATGACGTGAGATGATAAGTGAGATCTGAGACCAGCTTGCAGATCAGATGGTAAAAGTCCAAGGGGAACATTAGAAGTTGTCTGGAATATGTGGATGATTTATAGCTTTAATTACCGCTTCACCAAACTGCATCCCCCGCCAACAACACGCTTTGCGTCCAATCATCCTCGCTAAATTCATCGTCGTCTGGAAAAGAGACATCGAGATGACGATAGGGTGTTCGTGCGGACATCGTGGCCGGAGATCTTGGAAGTCCACCGGGTAATACTGGCGTCTGCAGGGCCACCGACTCACGAGGCTCAACAGGCACATTCTTGGCAGTTCCATGCCCAACAGAAGTGGCGATGTCCGATTGCTCTTCCTCCTCAATGCCTAGCGCAAGTGAGATGGAAGATGAGTCGATTTTTGTGTTCAGCACGGGAGGGAAGCTAAATCTGCCCGTAGACTGAGCTGTCATCATGGACACCGGAGATTCCGAAGTTGACGAATTCCGTGAATATGCCGGGGCGAAGTTGACGGGTGAAGACATGGATGAAGCAGAGCGTTTAGAAAAGAGTAAATGAAGAGATGGTTTTTTCATTCGTTTTGCGCGGGAAGCAAATGAGTTGGAGCGGGCAATGTCTGCCTGTTGAACAGCAGGGAATGTCATAGACGGTGTTGATTTGCGATGCATAACCGTGTGCAGCTGTGCAAAGTCTCCACTAGTGGAAGGAAACTGGAATTGCGGCTGATCAGGCCGAGACGTGGGTAGCGAGAGAGGTGTTGGATCAGCGATGACTAGGGTGTGCGGTGAGGTAGAGGGTTGAGGTTCAGTGATCTCATCCAAGAATGGAAGACGTTTGGCAGACCGCATGGGAGAGTTCGACGATGTAGAAGGGCTGGACAGAGAGTCCATCGAGGATGAGAGCGACGGCAGGGAGTAAGGGTTTGGTAGCTTGACGTTGACTGAAGGCGGGGTTATGGGATGCTCGCGCTGCGAGGACTGGGACACCGAAGAACTATCATCTGTGTGTGCAAATGACGATGCGTCAGATGTCGACCCCGCAGTGTCCAGACTCGGCCTTGTAGATATTGAGGACTCCGACGAGCTAAGATCAACAGGCGTATTCGCTGGTGCAGTGAGTGGTTCAACCACGTCATCGGCAGGAACCTCTGGAAGTGCCCGACAGGATTGGGCGTCGTCGTGCGTTGGGCTTATCCTATCATCTTGCTTGTCGAACTGCTCTTCTTCCAGCACGTCGTGAAGGGACGGGACGCTCTCCCGCGAAGGGCGGGCAGGTGCAACAGGATGCTGAACTCCATCCCAGATACCTTTGCTTTCACACAACGCCTGCAACAGGGACGGGTTCATGGTCAAGCTTGGACACAAAACAAGCAGCAGGTTGTTCAAGGGCATTTTCGTGTCTTGACTGCGTTGGGATGTCGCGTTGATAAGCTCGGTGACCGTGAGGAGAAGATCACGGTTTTCCTGTGGCAGGCGGGCGATCAGCGAGGAGAGTGCTTTGCGGAGTGGCTCTGATGGTGGGTGTAATCCGGAGAAATTCGGCATAGCTAGAGTAGACAACGAAGGAGGCTTGCGCAATCCAGGGTGGATGCTCCGTGGACTTTGGGCAGGTTCCAGCGTATTGTGTGTGAGACGCTCCGATGTCATTGCCGCTTCGAACGAAGACGACAGAGCATTCGTTAGAATTGGTTCAGGAACTAAGGCACATGTTAGGGGCACGACATGCACGACTTGATCTACCACGTACGTTCGCGAAGGTAGGCCTTGAAGATGGATGCCACCGCATGAGGGTCTAGATCACCAGGACTGCATTGAGCAATATCAAAGTCGGCACCTACGAACACAATAGTAACGGATCCAATTGCATCGAAACGTGCATCTTACCAGTATCAAATTCTGATCGTAACTTTGCGACATGAGACGATCTTCCATTGACGCTGCAAAGGAAGAATGAGATAGATATTCTCTGATAAAAATGAGATCGTACCGGAACAACCCAAGCTCCTGTACGCCCCAGGTAAGGATATGCTGCGCACACCTGACAACTAACGCAGGCAATCGGCGACTCTCTAACGCAGCTGAAGGAACACTTGGAGCACCGCTCAGTGTGTTGTCTGCATCATGTGTGGCGCTGCTGTCGAACTCCTTGGCACGCAATGCGGTGCGGACCGAATCAATCGCCGTGTCCCTGACGCATGTCTTCATGTCTCGCCCAAAAACAAGTCCACCAGCAACGCCGGCACCTCTAGGACTCAGGCGGACCGGGCCCCGCAAACGCTTTCCAAGAATAGGGCTAGCTGATGCCAAGATTCCCTCATGGTCCGAAGATGAGCTAGCCGAACTGATACTCCAACTTCCGGAAGATGCGTGAGGTGCGTGTCGGTGTGTCCTGATAGGCTCATCGGTGCCAGAACTAGCCCTTGAGAGGGGTGAGCGACTACTGTGTGTCCAGCCTGGAGGTGGTGGGTAGCTCGAACTAGGGGAGGCCTTGCCCCAAACACGACCCATCTTCTCAACGGCACGCCTAGCAAGGCCAGCGGCTGGGGCAAGACCAGTTATGCTAATGGCTGTCTGTCGGAATGACGGTGTTCCTGGCGATGCTAGTGGAATGCGTCGCTGCGGTGCAGGAATGTCTGGCAAATTGCGCTCTGGGTGCGAAGGAGAAGACGAGCGACTATCCAAGAAACTATCATTGGTGCGCGATGGTACGGGCGATGGCCTTCTTGTGCTAGAAGGCAGTGTTGAGAATTCAACAGCTATCCCTGATCTTCCCTTATCCTCCGATATGGATCTGGGAACAGCGGGGATGGTCTCCATACTCATGGAAACGGTCGCTGCAGTGCAGTCCGGAGCCGACGTCATCAATGATAAGGGAGGGCCAAGATTGACAGACTGCGAACGCCTGTCACGGCTCACTTTGATGGATGACGCAGGGGATCCACGACAGAAGGGTGATGTAGAGCGCAATGGAGTGTGGTATCCCTTCTCGGCAATCCTCTCACCATCCTCTTCTTCAGGCATATAATTATCGTGGAACGCACTCAAGCGCTTGCTAACCGGGACGATGGTGTGATTCGACTGCAGTGATTCTGCCATTGAAACTGGACGAGGGCCTCTAGTTCCAAATCCGGGCTTGATTGTGTGATGGCTCAACGTAGAATCGCTCTTTCTCCGGATCTCCTTCAGTTCCGACTTCTCGATATCTCTTCTTTCATTCTCCTTGGATGCGGGAAATTCTGAAGGTTCGTCTGTTCTGCGCATATAATCCAAAGCTGGCGCAATAGGACTCGTGGTGGTCATTACCGAGACTCGCTTGTCGATATTTGTGTTCACAGGTGCGAGGCGTGACACGGGAAGTGGCGCAGCAATCTTCGGTGGTGGCGGTGGCGGCGCAAGGCTCACCGCAGGTGAGACGGGGGCCGAGCCTGCGTGTTTCTTGCTAAACACATGCGAAGCAAGGGAGAGAGTCAACTGTTTTGCCCCGTACGGGCGGGATGGTGCGCTGCGTGGGGTCCCAGGGAAAAATTCGTCGCCACCCTGGGAGTCCTTCACTCTGTGGCCGCTATTTTGTGATGAGCCAGAAGAGACATTAAGAATCTCAGACTTTTTCCGTCGTCCACCAAAGGCACGGGCAAGGCTGAATCCTGATGACGAACTAGCGCTCGGCAAAGGAGGAGCTGGTGAAAACGGTGGTGAAAGTACGGTAGTAACCTGCGGGCGGCTGTTTACCTGACCCATTGAAGGTGCAGAGGAAAACGAGCAAGGTATTGGGCTGGAAACAGGACCACCTGAACGACTCTTGAACGTGGGGGAACAAGATGTAGGGAGGAGCTGATCGGAGGTTACGATATTGAACTGGCTAGAGGAAGGCCCTGCAGGAAGCAGCGTGGAAGATGCAGCTGATGAAGACAACGAGGACGAAAGTGATGCCACAGACATGGAGAACGGTTTCTTGATCTGGGCAACGTGGTAGTCCTGGGAGCGAGGATGATTTCCAAGCATGATGTTAGTAGGCGACTAGACAGATTCGGACAAACACGATATGGACTCGGGGATAGCCTTTAATAGATAATTACGGGTCTGAAACGCGAAGGGAGGAAGTTAGTATAGATCTGTCAGAAGTTGAGAGGGAGGCGTAAAGGCACGAAGATAGCAATGCGGTGAGTGTGAGGCTGGAAGCACAAGAAGACAATGATAGCAGCATAGCACGTACCGTGCGTATTTAAAGCAGCATAGACAGAAGAGATAGGATCAACAGTGATCCTACGGTTTGAACAAAGTTTGTTTAAACGGTTTACTTGTAATAGGCTGTTGTCGTTGTCTAGGTCAGCCGGGACCGTGCACCAGATCGCTGCTGGTAACAACGCTTGACTGCGCTCTAGATGATGGTGGTCAAGAAACAAAGAGACGGATTACCGCCCGTCGTCGTCGTGTGTGCTTCCCTGTTGATCGCCTTGAGGCAACCGTAATAATTCAAAATGAGCAAGTCTAAATTTGCATAACACAGCCACGTCCCGGCGGTATCAATGTCATCCGGATTTCTCCGTATAATTGTCTTGCACTACATGTGTATATTTACTATGTACGTCGAGAAAGAAAATATAAAACTATAATAATGCGTCCAGAAGGATGTGTTGATCTACATTTATCTAGATCTAGTGTCGAATCAGACCAATGACCGGCAGCCGAGTGTAGTTTATGGCGTGACCAATAGCTCCTTCACCAGCTCATAGGTGAAGAACGACGTGGCGATACTAGGTGCGACTTTGACTGCTCAAATGTTTCAGTCTATGAATGTCATGTGCGCAATGATTCGCACTCACGCAGATTTGGCCATAGTCCACGATACAATCCTCGGAGTCCTTCCGTGCGAATGATAGAACCTAACGCATCAAACGCACCATTGTAATGATATCCCAGCCCTCCATGGGCCATTCCGGTCACTTGCATCTTCCGTCTCAGCACATCGAATGGGTATGTTAGAGTTTGCGATATGGATCCTGTAGTAACGGATGAGAAGTCCCCTGAAACAGCGGTAGTCCAAACATACCAGCTAGCGCTCCGCAAGCCAACTTCCTCACAACGTTGTTTTTTCCGGGAGGCGTCATGACCCCACGCAACGCCTCATATGTTGCAAAGTTGATGCCTACGTATGGTGCAACTCCAACAGCAGTAGTGACCAGGCCCCGGTAAAGACCGGGAACTCCACCCTCTTCTCGCATCACTTTCAATGTCATTCCGACCACGGTTAGCTCGGGTCTCTTTGACACCGTTTGGTTTAATGAACTGGAAGAAGTGTGATATGCAGATGATAACGCCTGCTTCGCCCCAGAAACCGGCATAACTGACGAGTTCGGCAGTGCTTGTTCGGTCTGCAAAGGTATGCTAGCCGTCGCTATCGACAACCTTGACCGTACAAGGTCTAGTGGGTATGTCGCGCCTGGAGGATGTATGAGATAATGATAGAGCAAAAAAGGTAATCGCTGCGCACAAACAGATGTGATCCCCGCTAGCGCACCACTAGCCAGCCGTTTGGGGGTATCGAGTTCTTTTGTCCCATAGGCCGTAAACCACTGAGAAAAATTAATGAAAGACTGCAAGGTACCGATAAATGACCCGCACCTTCTTCAATTGTTCGTACGTAGTGAACTGCACGGCGCTGTAAGGCACGATTCGGAGGCAGTTAATCCCGTTCCCTCTCATGAAGCCTTTGAAGCCTTCCTCCTTGAACATCCTCACAAGACTCCGCCAGACCCCCTTGTACTGGCCATCTGACGTTCGCGGTTGCACTTGTCTGGTAGCGAAAAAAAGTATCAACCTGTGCTCGGAGAAAAGAACGCAGCAGTGATCCGAACCAACGGAGATTGGATCACTGCTGTGCAGGGACTCACTGGATGATTTTGAGCCTTTCTAAAGGACTAACGACCGTACGTGAAGCAGCGCCAGCAGCTCCACCTGCGACAAAATATGATGCTATCTCTGGCATCCAGAACGTTTGTTTTTGTCCGTTCACAGCTGCCATGCCGTTGGAGATTTTCGGCTGTGAAGATTGTGACGACTGTGTGGATGTCATGAAAGCTTGGGCAAAAAGTGCATGAAGAAAGTGATTAAGGGCTATATATGATAGGGACGTGAAAGGGAGCGGGTGAAGCAAAGCACGGGGCTCAGCCTGTGGTGCTATACGGACAAGTACTTGGTGTATGTATGAAAGTGAACGTTCGTCTTGATCGGTTTAGCAAACGGAAGCATCACGTGATTATAATCTAAGGGAGCACAAGGCCTGAACTTTTCCGGTTCAACGTTTGAACAGCTTTGGAAACAAAACAACTTCTACAGGGCAACGCCATTTACAAGACAAAATGAACTCTTATCCAATTCTGGGCTTCTTTCTGGAAGAACCTCCTTGACCACCTGAGAAGCTTCCAACGGCTCCCCCACTAACGCTCCCGAAACTAGCAGTACTACCTGATTTGGATTGTTGGGAAAGATTTACCTGTGACTGCTGTGATAAATGCTGCCCTTGAGCCTGAACATGCCCTGGAGGCACTTGCGACAGTGTCTGCGCCTGCGTGGGTGCGGGCATGCCCATCATGGATGGTGCATCATCTTGCGTGATTCGCCGTTGAGGCGGCAGGTGGTGGGCGGAAACAGGATAAAACACGCTACAGGGTAATGATTATTGTGAAAGACAACGAGGAAACTGCATGAAAACAGGCTGCATATGACGTACTTTCTTGTCGGCCGAAGATCTTCTTGGAACCATTTGTGTCCCAGCGCTTCTTTGGCCGTTAAGCGCTTGTCCGGATCATACGCAAAGAGCTGGCGTATGAGCTCATAGCCTTGCTGCGAACGGATGCGCGTTTGGCACCACTCGGCGAGGCGGTTTGGGTACCTGTAATTATTTCGGTCCAAGACCATCCCGGAGGCAAAGGGGAAATTCACGTGTCAAGGCGTTTCATGTTCTGATACTCTGGCATGTCTTTGAGGCCTGACCAATCCTTCTCTGAAAGAAATGAGAGAAACGCGCTGGTAAATATGTTCGTGCCATCTCTTACCACCTGGAGTTCCAAGGACCTCAAAGATTTTGAGTAGCTGATCGCGCTGGAAAGGTACGTTTTTCTTAGAATCTAGTTTGGCCTCTTCACCCTTGAATATCGGCCGGAGACTGGCCAATTCAGCGAAGACACATCCAACAGCCCAGCAATCTACTGCTTTGTTGTAATGTTTTGCGCCCAATAGGAGTTCAGGAGCTCGATACCAGATGGTGACGACAACCTTGTCACCCGCAAAAAGCGGTTGAAGTGGTTGATATATTAATCGTGCAAGTCCCAAGTCTCCTATCTTCACAACACCAGATGCAGTGATGAGGATATTGGCAGGCTTTAGGTCCCTGTGAAGAATATGTGCGGAGTGAAGGTATACCAGGCCATTGAGAAGCTGATAGATTAGGGACTTGAGAACTTGTGATGCGATCTGTATCCGAAGGGTTTGCGAATAGTGATGTATTACTTGCTGCGCCGAAGCATGGTCAAATAAATGATTCAAAATATCAGACAGACAGGACGTACAAGAAAATCATGCTCAGCATATTCAAAAACCATGTATATCGACTTGTCTTCTAGGATAACTTCCTTGAGTGCGACAACATTCTCATGGGAGATTTCTCGATTCAGCTAAATGTAACCGACCGCTGAAGGCTTCTGATGCAGAACAAAACGAACAAGCTTACTGCGATCTCTCGAATGGCGCTCTGACTGATGCCAGTATATGTGACAACATCCCCTTCTTTGTCTGGTTTAAACTTTTTGATAGCATGAATCTGCCCGTCTGGCTCTAGGCTCTGCGCTTTGTATACACGACCATACGTTCCAGAAGATATGAAACCAAGGATGGTGTACTTGGATGTGACGGCCTGGTGTAGGCGGTCGCGCTTCGCGCGATAGAAGCGCATTGGATCAGATTGGAGGAGCGTGTGCGACCATTCTTCATGCATCGTGGATTGATTAAAAGCTAAGAATTGTGTTTAATGATGGCTTCATCAAGACATGGTGGTAATGACACAAGATGACCCCATGGCACATCACACGTAGATCGGAATTCGGATTCATCTCTCTTCGTCACATCCATTCTCAAAGACTTGTCATCACTCATGGCGACCTCAAACCTATTCAAAGACCTTATGTGTGGCGTAGACGTGGAATCTGCCACCGAGTTCTGGCCTCGTAATGGTTCTGAGGTCCGTGCGGCAGCTGGGGTCACTCGTCCCAAAGAGCCCATTCGTGAACTAAGCGGCGAGCCTTGCAATGCCACTTCCATCTTTCCATCATCCTACCGTCCTTCTGTACTTGCCAGCGAACGCATCCTTCTCTGGACCACTCCTCACGGTGTCACTTTTCAAAATCAGCTAGAGCAGCTTTATCCAGAGTCCCATATAATCAAGTTATTCTTCGTCATGGCGGAATCTCTTAACGAAAGCACCCGCAATGACTATGGCGCGGGTCTGCTACGTTTCACCCAATTCTGTGATCGTCTCTCTATACCAGAAAAAGACCGTATGCCTGCATCTGAGGTCCTTCTTTCCATCTTCATTGCAGATGCTGCCGGTTCAATCTCCAGTCGCACCGCGGACAATTGGCTTACTGGCCTTCGCTTCTGGCACGTCATTAACGGCGCTCAGTGGCACGGTGAACGGTCAGAATGTCTTCGTCACGTCCAACGCGGTCTTCACCATCTCGCTTCGCCAGACTTGAACCCCGAGCATCGACCACCAATTACTCTCGAGGCGCTCATTCAGTTACACCAGGGCCTTGATCTCTCCAATACGTTTGATACCGCAGTTCTGGCCATCGCTTGTCTTGCTTTCTGGTGTGGTCTTCGGTATGATTCCACTCTCTCTTGTTCACCCCCTTCTAATTTACGACCAGTCTTGAGGAACTAGTCATTCCCGCTTCTGATTCTTTTGATATCACCAAGCACGTAACCCGCTCCGTCTTACCCATTGTCACTGAGGAGTCCAACAATGTGCGTCACTCGACTTTCCATATACCATGGACCGAAACCACTGGTACTAACGGCGCCGACATCAATGTTACCTCCCGAGACCATATTACCTGCCCTCTTTCGTCACCTCAAGGCCAATCACAACATTCCATCTCATGCCCCTCTCTTCTCTTTTCAAACCCACACCGGCTGCTGGACTTCCGTGACCGAACAGTGGTTCCTCAAGCGCTGCAACCAGATGTGGGTCGCCTCCGGCCATCCCCACATGCCTGGATACTAATCGGTGGGGCCAATCATTGGCATCTGCTTTCTCCTTTATTATTGCTCTCACTCGCTTACATTCGGTCATGCAAGGCTTTCAACTCCATAATTTGCTTCCCACTGTCGCATTTCGCACAAGGACCGCCGTTTTCCTTCTTCACCGTTGTTGTATATTAGTAGCATACTTCGCTGCACAATGTCACCATTTGACCACGTCCCGTGTTGCATTCCGCCGTACTCTCATAATGAAGGTTTGTTTAGTCCCGCTTCTTCGCGGTCTATACTCAGCTACAACCCGAGTCGCTCGGATGGTGTGATCCAAACGCTTTACTCCAGACTGCGTGTGCATACTGCAGACGCAATCTGCCCACTCCGCTTTCATGGTGCATGTAGGTCAGCAGGGCGTGGGGGTCACCCATCAATATTCAATGCGTGGCAGGTTTATGTGCAATACGACAGGATAAACATATGTAGCGGGTTATGCACAGCGGCATCCTAACCTGTATTTTTCGATTTCGATCCTATGTGAGCCTTAGTATGATATAACAGTCAATATCTTTCGATATAAGTGTGAGCCTGTAGTCAGGACCTCCAGACATCGCACGTACGAAATCCGGTATGAAAATAAATGGTGTAAGTAGCGTTCGTGAATAGGCAAGAATACAGCTACTGTCTAGATAGTCCTGGATCTCGGGTACGACTGACGCAGTCAGCGTGAAAGCATGCGGTAAATCATTTATTGGCAAACAATCCTCAGTAGATCACCGGGTAGCTTGCATGTAATCAGGAGGGGGCGGGATATCCCCAATGGTTGCAGAAGTGCTTTGTGCGGATGCGCGACGCTGCACTGCCGTGGCTTTTGAGATGCCCAATGAGTCATTGGGCACTGGCAGCTGAAATATATTTTGTCGAGTACCTGGAGCTTCAGGTAGAGGGCGACGTGAAGTTCCTGGCTATAAGAAGAGTTGAATAAAGTTGTTCATCAAAGCAGAGTTAAAGATTCTCATTCCTACCTCATCAACCGGGGACTGTGTTGGCGAGGTTATTATGACTTCGTCTACAGTGGGCATGCTAGAGCTAGGGACATGTCGTCCATTTCCATTATGAGGTGAAATCTGAGAATCATAGTCTGCTTGTTGATAAGACCGCCATGAAGTGCCTTGGGACAAGGTGTCTTGTCTGACAAGGCTAGCATTACTTCTTGTATCCACTGAGGAAGAAGCGCCCATGTTGGCGTTTTCTGGGGGATGTTGAGGCGTACGAATCCGGTACAAGTCCTGCGACGCTGCATGCGCCGATTTCCACCGCCGATAAAAGAAGAACGCAGCTGCCGATGCGCAGAGAGCCACACCGACAGCTATGACGATGCCAGCAATAGCTCCCGAGCCTAGACTTCTGCATAGCGCATAAGTTATTGGGGTCGTCGAAAGTAATTTATCTTACGTTGAAGTTGAAACCGCATTTACGCTGCATAGATGTAGTGGTTAACCAATTTGTATGGGAATATTTGATCGACATATGCACCTTGAAGGTGAACCGGATGGACTACTTCCTGACGAACTGGAGGAATTGGAACTTACGTTAAAATTAGCATCATGACGTGTGGGAATGCGCGAAATCAGCGCCATAAACATACTCACCTTGACGATGATGTGAGCACTGCGTAGTCTATGTTAAGGGTTTGTCCGATTACTTCAGGAAGATTGACGAGGGTCAGCTGATGCTGACCAGAACCAAGGTTATCTGAATGATAAAGCATAACTTCATAGAAAGTCAAATACGCGGTGGCGTTATACTGGGTGGCTTGTCCGGAGTCGAGAGAAACGGAATATAGACCGTTGCCAGGGCCTACAGTGCCATATATGCTCACAGATTCGGCTTGAGAAGAGGTTGCATGTAAGCTGTGAATTCCAAGTGTGTTCACTACTACATGACAATGATGACATGCCCTGCCGGATAAATTATCCATCAGCATAACTAGGGATGACTTTGAGTTCTCAGTACTCACTGTGAATGTTAAAGTTACACTGGCGTCACTGACACTCGTGGAGCTAAACGACGTTATTGAAAATCTCCATGACAGTGCGAGAGAAAAACTCACTGCCCAGTCCCGTTATTGAACAGGTTAACATTAGTAGGGTTCGTATTCCACGCTGGCTCCTGGTACTGGAATCTGGCATCTGCGTCGTCGACCGTCTCCGATACTAACTGAGTCCCGTTAAATTCGGTCTGCCAGGCCACCTTCAACGAGCGACAACAATGAGCTGTTGGTCTGGTCAAGAGTTAGACACCCTACCATGTCGATATCAACGTAGAGGCTTCCAGTTGCAGTGTTCGTGATTGATACTGTGTGCAAGCCTTGTGCCAAGCCACTCTGGTTGAAGAGCACTTGTTGAAACAAGGCGGTATTTGACTGGCCAGTGTTTCCCGCGAAATTTGAATTGTCAACCGTCACGGTGTATGTACCATGATTTGATCTCTTAGCACCGTATATCCAGAAGGCCGTGCCGTTGAAGGAGAACTTGGCAACACTCCCTGTTACGTTCGACGTCTGGAACGTCCCGCGAAAGTATCTAGCAAGAGTCGGTATTCAGCAATCGCAAGGCAAATGATATAAAACGACAAACTGGTCTGCTAAAGGGTCATCTCCAGAGTTCCCCGCAGCCCACGTGGAATCATAGTGTATCAGAGGAGATTTATCGTCAACGAGATATGAAACCAATGACATCTGAGGCTAGCGCAAGGGAAGAAAAGAGGTTGAAGCTCATCCAGGCTCGCTTGTTTTTAATTTTTCGCTATCTTTGGACAGCAAAATCATTACTACACACTGGCGCTTGATATCTGATCCTCGGCGATACAGATACAACCGTAGCCTACCATAGCATCTGCACAGCCTTACGGGTCCTGTGCT
>QFEX01000056.1:87475-100980 GCA_003316505.1 Suillus alpinus
AACGTTCCTACCTGGTACTCGGATCAGCATCTCGCCGGTGCCAGCAGAGGAACGTCTGGAGACTCGGTGGTACCAAATGTTTTTCGTTTGGTTCTCTTCTAACATGAATATCTTGGCGTGCGTTGAGTCCTGTCTTAATCCTGGTGCTTTCCGCTTAATTACTTTGTAACACCTGCAGATTCAGTACTGGTACTGCTGGACCTGCATTTTTTGCTCTGGGAGTTCGTGACTCTCTAACCATCATCGTCATTGTCGACATGGTGTAAGTGCTAATAGTTCATTAAATCTTGATTTGAAGTGAGGTCGTCAGCTAGATCTTACTTTCTTCCCGCATTATTGTGAGTTTTACTATTCTTTGAGCGTTTCTGGGGACTTCAATAGTTTGTTAGTGCTATTTTCGGGCCAAAGCTTGGTATGCGAGCTATGGTGCAAGCAAGGTTCTCGTGGGGGTATGCTTGTTTTGCGATTGACAATGCCATTTGCTGACGAACATGAAGATATTTCGGTGCTATCATACCGGCCGTGTTGAACGTTTTCTCCTCGGAAGGCTTCCTTATCTTGGAATGCATCATTGGTGGACAAACAATTGCAAGCTTGTCCCCTCACCTTGATGACACTCTTGGGATTATCATCATCAGTGTCATCACTCTTGGGGTATGTTTGAAACATTTGTGCTGCAACCATAATGACAAGTTTCAAAGGTCACTTTCTGTGGATACCGCGTCATCCATTGGTGGGTGGGATCACCCCAACACGCATTATCCAGATTTCTAACCGAATTTTGACTCATAGGTACGAAAGTATCGCCTGAATCCCAAATGTAGTTACTTTTATCACGATGCTGGCTGTCGGTTATCCACAACTACACGAAAACCAGTCAGTGCCCATCCCTCCAGCAACACCCGCTAATAAGCCTACTACCCCTGAGTCAGATATCATTGGATACTGGTCATCAGCCTTTTCTGCGATAGTCCTTACAGAACATGTGTTATTCCGACATGTCTCGTTCTCTGAGGATCAGTATCCCATCACGACTTGGACTTCATATACTCTCTTGCCTAGCGGTATCCCAGCCGTCGTGGCATTCGTGTGCGTATGTGGAGCTATTATTCCATTCATGTCACAGGCTTGGTATGTAGGACCAGTAGCAAGGCAGGGCAGCGGAGAAGTTGGTGTGTTCGTAGGGTTTGTGGTGGGAGCTATCGCCTACGCGTTGGCGAGGAGTTTCGAGAAGTTGTGGTACAAGAAGAAGAAGAAGAAATCAGATGCGTACTAGTATTGATTTATATATAAGGGAAACGCGACCTGTACACGAGTTGTGTTTTACTGCCCTTTGACACTCTGACAAGTTACAACAGACAGATAATTTTTGCGTACCTTCTAGACTCGGTTTGATTTACTGAGCACGTGATCGACGCGTCAATAATAAATATTCCCACTGCTTAAGCTTGTCAGTCTTCAAAGCTTCATCATAATGGCTTCAGTGCTCGACGCGGCCATGGCTCTACAGCATTCAACTGTCGATGAGGCTCGCGGGGAGGATTGCTCTGAGCCACACGTTGGGCGTGTCTCTGAGGGTGATTGTGACTGTGACATATCCGATGGACCAGATGATGGATGTCAAAACGCAGAGTCAGACTCGGAAGAGTTAGTCGAAGACAACGAAGAGGACTTTTTGCGGTATGTTCTGTGGAACTGTCCCACTATTTACTGACGAACCCAACAAGCTTTGAGGCAATACAAAAAATTGAACGGCTGACATTGACATTTCTTGAACAGCTTGCTGGTTCACCACGAAATGCACGAGTTGATAGTATAGCATCGAGCAGCAGCTCTCAACCAGCTACTGACTCAAGACCTCAATATCCAAAAATCGAGCTTCAGCTAGCCGACCGTCGGAAAACGTCCTCCGAACGGTAATATCTTGACCCCCGGTCGAAATCTGCTGCCCCTTATATGCTAGTGTTTTCAGCACCAGAGTTATTCGATACCCTCTGAAGCGAAAAGGAGCGAGCTTAAAACCACTCGGTAGGTCCGGTAGTCATTTTATGATGCCTTCGTTTTCAATTGACGACCGTTCGAACACAGCGCAAATTTTACGTGTCATGGACTTCGCTCACCAAGCTCTAGTCGACAATGTGCCACTAACAAAGCGGTATCTGTCTTTCGTGAAGGGCCTGAGAAGGAATCAAGAAGAAGCTGACTGTGTTCCTAGGGACATGTACTATAAAGACGTCCCAGTCTTCAAAGCTCAGGGGACTGTTGATCGAGTGCGTTCTTTGAGTATGGAGTCTCACCGTTCATACTCATATAAATCAGCTGGTCGATGATCTTGCTGTGACATTGGGCTTAGAGCGGGCCGACCTTAAAATTGTAACCTTTCTGTCACCTTATGACTGAAATATTTCCTTGAATGCGGTTGTAGCGTGCTGCATCGAAGGGCCTTATATGCGGCATTGGACTGACAATTCACCTTCTCGAAGGCAAAGTTATTTCTATCAACGACTTAGAGGTGAATACGTTTTCCAGAGAGATAAACCCAGTGTTTGAATGTGATTGTCAGGGAACCCTAATACCTACGGGTGAATCCATAGAGCAATTTAAACTGAAAGGAGATATTTCGTGGGTTCTTGTGGTCGAAAAAGAGGTATTACCTGGAAGCCGCCCCCTATAGGAAGTGTTGATCTGGCCCTCATTCTAGGCCGTCTTCCAAACACTGTGCCGTTTTCAGTTTGCAAGTCATCGGTCACTTCCTGGTCTCGGGCTCATAATCACTGTGAATAAGTGGTACAACACTAACTGCATTGCTGCTTATATGCTTCCTCTAGGGTAAGGGATATCCTGACGTGGCTACTCGACAACTCGTGAAAACCTTGTCAGACAACCTTCCGGCGCAGTGAGTCGAATCCGCGCGGTTTCTAACTACTCATCATAATAGTCAATAGCATTCCAATCATTGCACTTGTCGATGGCGACCCATATGGGCTCGACATTCTATCGGTATACAAGTACGGCAGCCACAGCCTACGACATGAGAACAAAAAACTCGCGGCAAAACGAATCGAATGGCTTGGCATCTGGGCATCCGAAATTGCAGAGTAGATACTGATGGCTTTCTAGCCCCGTCTATACTAAAGTAGCTCACTCTCATAGCCTTGAAATCGATTTGGACGCACTGATCCCGATCACGCGACACGATGAGAAGAAGGTAAGATGGGCTTTATTGCCCGTCGTGAGTCCAACCATCTCATTATCCTCCGTAGGCGCTCGCGGTGCTTAGTCGTCCCACTGACGTTGTGCCCACGAAATGGAGGCAGGTGTATCTCTCATACTGCAACTCAATGCTGAATGTGCCCACAGGAAAGAGCTCACGCGGATGCTCCACACCCGAAGGAAGGCCGAAATAGAGATTCTGTCGAGCTCCTCAAGTCAAAAGTCTAATTCCCTTATACACTACTTGGCTCATAAAATATGCCACTTTGTCGAGATGTCTGCCTGACTGTGATACGAATGTCAGGCGTAATATCAGAGCTATTTGACACGATGGACTTTGACAGTATCCTTTGTGAGCTTATCATATTATGTGCATCGGCATCACAACGCAGCAAAACAATCGTTCATGTATGGACGTAGAGAATGTGACAAAACAACGTCAATATGAAAGTACCTAATATGATCGATGATAATTACCACCAGGGGATCAGTATGAAGAAAAAAATAGGTATATAAGACATAGTCCAAAAAGTAAGAGAGCTGAGTTATCGCAGTATAATCCGTGACGCATATGTACTCAAGAAGAATATTCTGGTGGAGGATCCTGCAGTCCTTCCTTAGCTTCGAGACGTTTATCGTGCTCGAGCTCGAGCTGCTTCTGATGTCGAACCAAATTTGTGTGAAGCGGTGAGAGCGAGGACTCAGACCGGGGCTCCCTGGAGTTGCTTGAGCCACTGACTGGCGCGGCAAACGTGCTCGTTGTTGCAGCACTGGAGAGAACTGAAGTATGAAGAGTAGCATGTGGCGTGGAAGACGCATACGATGCAGAGCGTGCAGGTGCTGAAAATAGGTCGTAGGGATTTGGGAGAGTAGGCACATCTTCCCTAGTTATTGGTTGAATGTTTGTTGCCTGCAGTAATGTGCTGTAGCGGTTCCAAGCAGATGCAGGGTGTGGATTTCGACTGGAATCATTCTTGAACAAGGGGGCGATACTTGAGTTGGCTGAATGGCGCGGGGAGCGCGAGATATCGGACGAATTCGGGTACGCAGGATGCAGCCGCGGTGGAGGTGGAGCCAGAAGTTCTCTCTCTGGAGACGCACCAGGAGCGGGTGGACGGTATTGACTAGCCTCCGACGACAAAAGGGCAGGCCCATCACTGGCTTTCTCCCGAGTGATACGAGATCGTCTCCTCAAGTAGCAAACCAGCATTGCGGATAATATCAAGAAAAACACTGGAATCGAGTCAATATTTTGGAGGGAAAGGCTCAGATAACGTCAACTCACTTATCCCAAATGCTAGTCCGGTTCGCGCGGCAGTGCTAAGCTCTTGACTGGCAGTTGAAGTCGATCCATATACATTGTTCTGGGCTGAGCTTGAGGAACTGGTGCTAGTGGTGCTTGCATAACCTGAGCTGGAGCTACTAGTAAGCGTGCCTGTGGTTGTAGAGGTAGAGCTGGACTGGGTAGTAGAGGTGGAACTGGACTGAGCAATAGAGGTGGAACTAGAACTGGTGTGAGTGTTAGAGGTGTAGGTCGTACTGGATTGATGTTTGTTATTGCTAGACGTGGTCAATGTCGATGCCGTGGCGCTGGATGATCCGTTTCCATCGCCGTTATTATTGCGTGCGAGCATAAATCTAACGTGAATTTGAGATGATAATCCATTGTTATTATCGCACGAACTCACACTGGCTCTGGCAGGTATACAACGCTGGGCGCGACCTCGAGGGACTGCAAAGCAAGAACAAAGGCCAAGGCCGGAAGCGAGAGGTACATGCTTACGGCCTCAGGTTCCGTGGCACTATGCTAGGTGCAAAAGGCGAGGAGCACTAAACGCGGCGAAAGGAGGCGATATCTTACAATGGCGTGCCTGTGAAGACGAACACAGTCTTCCACGAGTGCCCAAGTTAGCACGGGCGCCGAGAGTAATGGTCAAGGTCGATGCGACACAAAATCATTCAGTTAGCCGAGGAATTTTTTGCTCAAATAACCCCGTCCATGATGCATGATGCCCATGGTTCTATGCATCATACACCATGCATGATTGCCCAGTGCACGATTGCGAGCGGACACTGGTACTCAGTGCTTGAGAGCTGTGGAGTAGCAATGAGAAGAAATCAAGAATAGCTGCGCTGCACGTTACACGTTACCAACTTACCACACCAGACATGGGCCTAGCAGTCTTTCATCATGATAGATTAGCCCTGGAGTGGCTAAATCTGCTCAGCGAAAGCGGATGACCCATGGGTGGCAGGTCTTAGTACTGGCAGCAAAGTCCTGTTGGAGGTGCGCCCCTGACAGCACTTGGTCCTGGAAGCCAATTCCATGGCGCACAACCAAAGAGTTGCCAAGCTCCTAGTACCTAGATCTCCGACTTTCACTGACCTGCCAGGGTCCTGCGGTCACCCAAAGTCAAAAGGTAACCGTAAGAGTTGATTATGTAATTATAGTAATACCAGTACTTAGTTACAAAGCAAAGAAAATATTTTAAATAATATCAACAACACGGATGACCGACCAAGTCTTTTGATTGCCTGGGGGAAAGAAGGATCGACCACTTGACTTCTATGAGGGATGCCAGCTTCAGCAGTATGAGGGGATCGCAGCCGGAAGAATAGAAACTACAACAACTAGAATATCAACATGGAGCGTGCCTTAAGTGGCAACGAGCGAATGTACTAGCTAGTAGAAACCAGGGCTCCGGCAGCTGAGCGCTGCGGCCTCTAGGTTTGACGAGCGCTACAAATTCGCTGTCCTTCAAACTCCAGACTCTAAGTAGTTATCAGAGCATTCGAATAAATAGTCCAAAATGCGAAAATGCTGTATTACCGCGATATAGGCCGTGATGTACACAGTACACCGGAGAAAAATATTTTGGTGGATGGTCCTGCAGTTCTTGACCATCAAGACTCTATTTCCTGTGTTCGAGTTCGAGTTGTTTCTGGTATTGAGTCATATCTGTGTGAAGCGCCGAAAGCCGGTGCTCAGGCGGAGAATTGTTCGAGCTACCGACCAGTGGCGCAAAAAAAATACCCGTCATTGCAGCACCTGCGGGAACCCAAGCGCCATAGGGTATGCGGGTGGGTGCTGAGAATGCGTTGGCAGGGATTTGGGAGAGCATGCACATATCGTGTAGTTATTCGTAGAGGATCTGTTGTCCACGACAGTGCACTGCAGCGGCTCCTCGCAAATACAGGGCATAAATTTCGATGCAAGAATCGTCGCTCAGCAAGGAGGCGGCACTTGAGATAGCTGGAAGGGGCAGAGAGTGCGAGATATCAGGTGAATACTGATACACAACATCCAGCTGAGGTGGAGGTGGAGGTGGAGGTAATACTTCTCTCTCTCTCGATGCAACGGAATCGGGGAGCCAATATTGACCAACTTCCGACGACAGAATGGCAGGTTCATCGATGATTTGATCCCAAGGCCTACAGGACCGTCTCCTGAAGTAACAAACTACCACTGCAGATAATATCAAAGAAAACACTGTTATTTTGTCAGTATTTCGGAGGGAAGGCTCGGAGGATGTCAGCTCACTTATCCCACATGCTATACCAGCCCGCGTTCCAGTGCTAAGCCCATGACTGGCAATTGAAGTCAAGCCATACACAGTGTTCTGCCCCGAGCTTGAGGAGCTGGTACTACTAGTGGTGCTTGCATAGCCTGAGCTGGAGCTGGTGAGCGTGCCTGTCGTGGCAGTTGTAGAGATGGGGCTGGACTGGGTAATAGAGGTGGAACTAGAGTGAGTGATAATTGTGGAGCTGGTGCTGGGGAAGGAGCTGGAGCTGGAGTCAGGGAAGGAGCTGGAGCTGGAGCTGGAGTGAGTAGTAATTGTGGTGCTGGTGCTGGAGCTGGACTGATTACTAGAGGTGGAGGTGGAGGTGGAGGTAGTGTGGTGCTCAATTGTGGTGCTAGATCCATCATCGTCATCGTCATCACCGTCGTCATCACCGTCCTCGTTATCGCGAGCGGGCATGAATCTAATGGATTTGAGATGATACTTCATTTGTATTTTTACATGAACTCACATTGGCTCTCGCAGGTATACACTGTTGGCTGCAACCGCGAGGGACTGCGAGGCGAGAACAAAAGCCAAAGCCGGAAGCGATTGGGACATGCCCACGGCCTTGTAAAGGACGGGGAGCACCGAACGTGGTGGGCAAAGGGAACAGTTTGAAAAACATGCCCATATGCATGGTGCCGAGTACTGTGGTCGGCATTAATGCGAAAAGAAGTGATTCTCTTCTAGTACTAAGAATAAGTCCGCGCGAAGCCAGAGATTAGCGTAAGTCGCTCGAGAATGTCGATCTGAGGTGAGGATCACCTGATTCCGATGCAAATCTCAAACAACTTTGACGAGTGTAGGTAACACGCGCTCGAAGGAGCCGAAGAGTGATGAGATGCATTTTACAAAACAGGGATGTTCGTCTGACCAGAGCCTAAATCAAACCTTATCAGCGCGGCGGCCGCAGCGGTAAGAAAAACCTACTTATGCCATAATATTGTGGAGTTCAAGAACGTACCCACTTATTAATTTTTGGAGACTGAGCTCTGAGGTTTCGAGTGGGGCAACTGGCCGAATTGTGTAAGACTTCGATGGGAACAGAGGATCAACCACTTTACATCATGTGATCTATGAGGGATGCCAGCCTTCAGCAGAGTAGGAGGGGATCGGCAAGATGAAACTACCGGAGAATAGAAACTACACATGACTGAAACAAAAGTACAGTTTCTTAAATAGCAACGAGTACCTTGGCGACTGAGGCCTCGATGATTGACGAACGTTATTCGTGCTGTTCAAAGTCAAGGATTTAAATATGTATCAGAGTATGTGAAAAGCAGTTCAAAGTAAGGAAGAGCTGGATTATTGTGATATAGTGCGTGACGCACACTCAAGAAAGGTATTTTGGCGGAGGGTCCTGCTGTTCTCGAGCCTCATCGAGACTCCGTTTCTTGTGTTCCAGTTCGAGTTCCTTCTGATGTCGAGCCATATCTGCGTGAAGCGCCGAAAGGTGGCGCTCAGACTGAGAGTTGCTTGAACTACCCCCCGCTGGCGCATTAAAGGGGGCCATCATTGCAGCACTCGCCGAAGCATCATAGGGTATTGAATACGTTGGAGAATAGTATGATGCAGGGCGAGCGGGTGCTGAGAATGGCTCGTGGGGATTTGGGAGAGTAGGCACATCTTGCGTAGCTATTCGCTGAGGGTCTGTTGCCCGCGACAATGTGTTGTAACGGTTCTGAGCAGATTCGGGGTATGAATTCCAATGGGAATTGTGGCTCAACAATGGAGCGGCGCTTGAGATATCAGGCGAATTCGGATACGTAGTATCCAGCCGCGGTGGAGGTGGAGGCGGAAAGTCTCTCCCTCGAGATGCAACGGATTGAGGGGGGAGGCGTGGACTAACTTCCGACGTCACAAGGGCAGGTTCATCATCGACTTTCTCCCGAGTCCTC
This sequence comes from Suillus alpinus, assembly GCA_003316505.1. Classification (NCBI taxonomy): domain Eukaryota; kingdom Fungi; phylum Basidiomycota; class Agaricomycetes; order Boletales; family Suillaceae; genus Suillus; species Suillus alpinus. The sequence continues at coordinate 96,150 of QFEX01000056.1, forward strand.
TGATATCGTCTCTTTAAGTTGGCAAACAGCAGTGAGAATAATATCAAGAAAAATACTAGAATCAAGTCAACATTTTGGAGCGGAAGGCTCGTAAAATGTTGGCTCACCTATCCCAACTGCTAGACCAGCTCGTGCTCCAGTGCTAAGTCTATTCTTGGACGAGCTTGAGGAACTGGTACTAGTGGTGCTTGCATAACCTGAGCTAGAGCTAGAAATCGTGCCTGTAGTGACAGTTCTAGAGCTGGATTGGGTATTAGAGGTGGACCTAGACGCAGTGGTGATCACAACTGGTGGTCCTGCTGTGGGACCTGATGGTGGTGCCAATGGACTCAATGCCATCGCTGTAGTTCAACGCAGAGGCTGAGGATTGAAACTTCCTTGATGGGGCGGAGGGAAGGACTGAGGAGATATGCCGAGGGTTGCCCGAGGTCCACCTGATGCCCGAGTCTTGCCCGAGACCTACGTATACGTAGCCCACCGAGCCCCACGCCACCTGTCCCGTTTGAAAACAGCGACGACCTCGTCGCTACCATTTGCATGAAACTCCTCATCCATGGTGGGGATGGCAACTTGTAGCGTTCAAGTTTGTACACACTCGAATCGACGGATCGAGAGACAGACTTCAAGTTTCGAGCTGAGAGAACTGGCCGAACTAAGACTTTGATTGTAGATCTGGGAAAAGGATCGTCCGCTGTACTTCTATGAGAGATGTCAACTTCAGTAGCGTAGGAGGGCAATGGCAAGGTGAAATAACCGGAAGGATATAAACTACTACCAGCTGAATTTACATAAGTAGCAATGCCAACAAGTACCTAGGAACGAGTTGCGGCTGAGGCCTCGAGCGTTGTCAGGGGCTACAAATCTGCTGCTGTTCAACTTTCAGGCTCTAGGTACTTATCTATCAGAGCGGTTGAAAAAACAGTCCCAGGTGCGAAAGAGTTCAATTGTCGCATTATAGTCCGTAACCCACACTCAAGAAGAATATTGTGGAGGAGGGTCCTGTGCTTCTTGAGCATCAAGACTCCGCTTCCTATGTTCGAGTTCGAGTTGCTTCTGATGTCGGGTCATATCTGTGTGAAGCGTAGACGGCCGGCGCTCAGGCTGGGAGTTGCTCGAGCTACCGGCCACAGCTGTAGCAAAAGTGCCGATCATTGCAGCACTCGCGGGAATCGAGGCACCATGGGGTATCGAATGTGTTGGAGAAGAGGCCGTGGATGCATACGACGCAGAGCGGGCGGGTGCTGAAAAGGCGTCGTAGGGATTTGGGAGAATAGGCACATTCTGTGTAGATATTCCCTGAGGGTTTGATGTCTGCGACAATGCGCTGTAACGGTTCCAAGCGGATGTGGAGTGTGAATTTCGATGGGAATCATCGCTCAACAAGGGAGCGGCGCTTGATATCGCTGAGAGGGACGAAGAGTGCGAGATATCGGGTGAATTCGGATACGCAGTATCCAGCCGAGGTGGAGGTGGAGGTGGAAGGTCTCTCTCTCGAGACGCAACAGAGTCAGGGGGACGGTATTGACTAACTTCTGACGTCAAAAGGGCAGGTCCGTAACCGACGCTCTCCCGAGCCCTGCGAGATCGTTTCCTTAGGTAACAAACCAGCATTGCGGATAATATTAATAAAAACACTGGAATCAGTGAGTCAACATTTTTTGGGAAAGCCTCGGATAATGTCAGCTCACGTATCCCAAATGCCAGACCAGTTCGAGCTCCAGTACTAAGCCCTTGACTGGTAGTTGAAGATGTATCATTCTGGGCTGAGCTGGAGGAACTGGTGCTCGTGCTGCTTGTATAACTAGTTAGCGTGCCCGAGGCAGTAGCTGTTGAGCTCGAGCTGGACTGAGTTGTGGAGGTGGAGGTCGTGGTTGTACTGGTGGAGGTAGTACTGGAGGTAGTCGTACTACTAGTGGTGTGCGATGTGGTGGATGGACCATCGTCATCGTCATCCCCATCCCCATCATCGCGAGGAAGCATAAATCTAATTAGACTTTGAGAAGATAATCCTCTGGTAATATCACACGAACTCACATAGGCTCTCGCTGGTATACAGCGCTGCCCGCAACCTCGAGGGGCCGCAAAGCGAGAACAAAGGCCAAGGCTGGAAGCGAGTGAGACATGCTTACGGCCTGATTTCTTGTGATTCTTTGCCAGGCCAAGGAAAGGGCGGGGAGCACCGAACGTGGTGAAAGAAAACAGTTTGAAAAGCGTGCCCATGGGTGCCGAGTACTGCGGCCAACATTAATGCGAAATGAATTGATGTAAGTTAGCAGAAGCTACTTGGTTAATTCCACTCAAACACCGCTCCATGATGCGGCCACACGTTCTTCCTATCCCTAATTCGAACAGGCAGTGTTCGTGCAAGCTGCGGTCCGAGTGGGAATAGAAGAAACGAAGACTTACTGCGGCTGCTGCCAGTGCGATGCTAGATCATACCATGCTGCTGCCAAGTACTAGTCGAAGAATTCTAGGTTGAAACAAACTTGGGTCATAGCTTACATGAAGATCACCACATCTAAAAATAGCACGACGCGAACGAAGTCATGTGACTTACGCGTCGCGTCGCGTTGAAATGAGTGATCAGCGGAGCTTGAAATTTAGAACCCGCTATAATGCGAATTGTCCACAGTAGGTCAAAACTTGAACTTGTCCATTGACCAGTATCTTGTCAACGTCCACATTGTACTAGGCCTAGTCGTCTCTCGTCAAAGTCACGCACAACACAAGCCGTGACTGTCAATCTCCAACCATGCAAACACGGTCATCTCAAGGTTCAGTCCTTGGAAAGCGTGCTCATTACATTGACCAAAAGGCTGTCGCATCTGCATCAACAACCGACATCGCAACGCTGTCGCAGAACATGCTCACCCCGGAACAGAGCCCTAAATCGAAACGCGCCCGCATCTCTCTCTCTGGGGTGGAAGGAGATTCAAACAAGGAAAACGTACCTCCGTTCCGTATCGATGCGTGGAATGACGTAACAGTGGACACACCGCGTTCCATTCGCACACTGGTTATATCTACTCCCCCACCAACACCCCCACTTTTGCTACTTCCTGTATACACGCGTGCTCGAGGACTACTTCGTTCGACTAGCACAAGTGTATGTCCTATAGCTGGCCGGGAGGATGAACGACAGCGCATTCTGGAATTCATCACCTCTTCGTGGTGCAATAATGCACACACATCCTTGTACATATCCGGTACACCTGGAACCGGAAAGACAGCGCTTGTCAATTCGGTCCTGCGTTCGTTAGAGCAGTCCGAAGGCACGTCCGACCTCAGAGTGATCTCTATTAATTGCATGGCCTTGAATGGTCTCGATGCCCTCTGGGATCGTCTTTACGAAGAGTTGTGTCGCACAAGGGTTTCCAAGAATGTCGCAAAACCTTGCAAAGCCAAGGGCAAGCAAGCAGTCGAGACGGTACTCTCTACTTTAAATCATAAGTGGTATGTACTTCCACCACTGCTCATTTCGTCATCTGACCTCGGCACCAGTGTTCTTGTGCTTGACGAACTCGACCACATTGCATCTTCAAATCAGACACTTTCGTCAATTTTCTCCCTATCTCAACAACACCCATCCACCCTCCGCATTATCGGAATTGCAAACACCCATACCCTCACATCGTCCTTGGCGCAGTTGTCTACTCGTGAATCTTCCAGCGCCCTGACGCTTCACTTCGGCGCGTATTCTTCTCAGCAACTTCTTCACGTGCTGCAAGCACGTCTGTCGCCTCTCTATGACAATCTGGAATGCCCAGAAGCAACAGAACAAGCCAAAAAGTTCCTTCCTGCTTCAACGTTGACTCTCCTCACGAAAAAAATTGCCTCACAAACTGGCGACGTTCGAGCCTTGTTTGAGGTCCTTCGTGGAGCAATAGACCTGGCTGTCACGGGTTCGAAAGCCCCAGATGCAGACGCAAATCCTCTCATCAATCCACCTCTCAGCGTTAAACCAGATCACGTCATTGCGGCCCTCAAGGCGTATCTACCTTCCACTGGCAGTGGTCTCTCCTCTTCTTCCTGGACACCATCCTCTACCAGCAGCGAGACCATGTCCAAGGTCCGTAATCTTGGCCTGCAAGTCAGACTGGCTCTCCTATGTATGCTTCTTGCATTGAAGCGGATGGAGGCAACTTTGTCACTGTCCGTGTCCACTACCTCAACGATTACCAAGTCCCCTGTGAAGCGCACAAGCTCTGCCGTTTCTCAAAAGACTGCTGGACTTGATGTTGCACAGCTCCATGCATACTACTCAACTGTGCTCACTCGTGCAGATAACGACATCTTCACTCCAGTTTCCCGAAGTGAGTTTTCCGACCTGGTAGGAATGCTAGAGACCATGGGACTCGTGTCGTCGAGGTCTACCCACATGGCGACTGCCTCTCCGTTGAAGATTGGTCGTCGTGCACTTGGTCGGGCTGCATCGTTTGGTGGAGTAGCGAAGGGAACTGCAGCAGGCCAAGACATCAAGCTTGCGGAGACCATTCGCGCGGATGAAGTCTTCCGTGGCCTTGGCGTTGCTGATGGCTCTACTGCCAGCGATGTGCGTGAAGAAGAAGTCAGGGCTATATGGGCTAGGGAATGTGGACGCATCGCACGAGAGTCGAAAACGAAGTCAGCGTCTGGTATGGGCGGTGACAAACTTTTCGATGAAGCATTTGAAGATTAGATGCAACTAAACACTTCCACCTCCGAGCAAGTTCTCTTTGTTACCACAGTGCTACTATGTAGCCGTCCAGACACCTTGCTTCGTTCGTTTCTTATTACTAGCGTCTGTCTTTTTTATGGTTATGTCTTATACGGGAACTCATACTACAACATC
>QFEX01000056.1:101009-127063 GCA_003316505.1 Suillus alpinus
TTATACGGGAACTCATTACAACATCATCTCATGTACCATTAAATAAATCACATGCTGCATAGTACCGCAATCATATTACGAGTTCTTCCACCATTCGTTGATGTCGAGGCGTAATACAAGGTGGCGCAACGCCTCTAGACCGCCAGGGGCGTGACGAACATCGCTTTGTTCCTGTAACGCAAGCAAGAGTTCCTGGCGTTGCGATAATTTCAGATCCTTCTCCAACAGGACCTCTAGAACTTTCATCTGCAACCGAAGGTATGAGCCTACTGGTTTCATAGGTGCAAAGTAACCAACTACATACCAAAGTCGATATTTTCTTGCGAAATGCAGCAAAGAGCACATCAAGAGCTAATGACGCCTGGTACTCTTGCAACCGCCTGTCTTTGAGGTCACCGATCATAACGCAGAACTCTAGGATAAGTTCTAAAGTCCCACGAAGTAGATCACCAGCTGCCCGTTGGGCCGAGCGCATCAAACAAGCACTCAGAATGTCGTCCAAGATAGTGGAGTGAGCCTCGGCGAGTGAAAAGACATCTGAGAACTCAGAGCTTGTTCCCAAACGACACGCAGCGACTCGAGCCAGGAATGCGTCAAAGTTGCCCCCAATTGCCACATCGAATATATACGCGGAGAGGGTGGCCACGAACGAATGCGCCACGAAACGGAAGTGGGTGAGGAGTTTCCTGGATTCATTCAAGGTCGGAAATATTAGTAGTACATCCCGATGCGTCATCCGAAAAGCCGCGCGAATGGCAGATTCCACTGCATAGTTCTTTGAGCATGAGTGGAAGGACAAAACACCCGAAGCTCACCTCTCATCACGCGTAAAAGGAACGCGAAGATCCTCTGGTATTTGGATGTAGTGTCCGGTGTGATAATCACATCCAAAGGGTGAGGAACTTTGTAGTCAAGATACAGAAAGTCTAATGCTCTGGTCAAGATATTAATGAAGTGTATTCGATCTGCGGCAAAGCCCACGCAACTTACTCGATGTCTAAGTGTGATTGAAATTAGTATGCACATACAACACACGAGGAAAGCATAGCTTACAAAGCGGGTTAAGCCATCGTTCACGTCCCGTATCGCTGGCGAGGTCTCTAATGGCAAACCCAAGACGGAATTCAGCTTCTTCTGCGATGCGCCTCGACCCGAATTCATGCTCCTGGCTATCATCGGGGCCAAATAAATTTGTGTCCTGAGAGTCCACGATGACAGTTCTCAAGAAAAAGCTAAGGTCGGCACCCCCAGGAGGCCACGTCCCTCGCTCTGTCAAGAACGGGGCTAAACCGACGGCCCAACGACTGGTGCCATGTTGAGCCACTCCTATAGCGGATCTACTCCTCTGGCGGGATAATGCGAATGATTTTCCTCCTCCAGCGACAACCTCGCGATCATCAGTGTCGGAGAACAAAGCAACTGTGAGTCGTGATTTGAATGACGGGGAGGTCAGGAGCATATGTGAGCGAAGCAGAACCAGATGGTCATGTACGTAGAGGAACGAATTCTGGTCCAGGAATATTGATAATAGTGCACTAGAAAGGGAGGCAGCGTGTGAGATAAGCGGAGAAAAGACCAAGCTAGTCAGGAGACTCAGGTTCGGGGCGATTGAAGGCAGAACAGGTGGGAAAGACAGGATGAAGCTTTCCAATGCAGCGTGCATTGAGTTCTCATGGAATGTATTGTCTCCGTTTGAGCCAGGCTCCAAATCGAAAACCTGGAAACCGATGAGGTCGGACTGGTAGTCGCACCCGTGGAGATTGATATCAGCCGAAGCTAAATCAGGGGGGTTGCGGGGGCCAATAGTTGGCGCAATGTCACCGACCTCACCGAGTGACCCCGTTCTCCATATGTCTTGGATGTCTCTGGTCGACCAGACCCAAGTGATGAACGGCCGTCGCACCGGGGGATTTAGTACAGGATGATCGGGTTTTGCGGCAGCGAGAAATTTGAGAGATTTTTGAGCGGCTGGCAATGCTTCGACCAATTCGCATGGTATAAAAGATGGCAGTTCATCATTCTCAGCAAAGAGAACTCCATCTTCCTCAGGTGACGCCTGATCAAGGTCTTCGATGTCCAGCAGACCGATTGCAGTTGGCTGAGGCTGCTGGCCTTTTTCTATTCGCTGGCTATTACTGTCAGCGTATGCAACTGAGCGACACAATGTCTGCAAGTAGTTTTTCGAGGACATCGTCAGGAGATAAGCGAACACGGCAACCAAAATCCGAGAAGACGATTTGCGAAAATGGGTATCGAGATACTTGTATATACGAGAAAGTAGAGCCACTGGTTTCATCGTAAATCGCGGATATTGCGAGGGAGACAACCCAAGGCCCTGATAGAGCATGTCAGAGATAAACAAAAAAATATCAGCGAACATACCCTTTGACAAAGTGACGCTAGAGAGAGGATTATATCTTCAAAACTCCCATAATACAGCCATGTCGCAGATAGGGTCTTCGAAGAGACCGGGATGCATAAGTTAGAGAGAGGCCCACGGGAAAGCTGGTCACGTAGATAGACGAGCACCACAGAGAGCGCATGCGAGAAAGCATGGACCGTTGCACTTTCCTCTTTGCGTCTGCATTGTCATTTAGACCGCGTGATTCATGAGTGGACATAATGAAACCTACCGCGTTCGTAAAACACTCATGAATACCTCCAAGCGTCGCATCAAAGTACCAATGTTCAAAAACCGCTGTAAGAGACTGCGTCGTAGCATCAATAAACAAACATGTTGAGCCTGAAGTTAATTGCTCACCTACTGCTCATCGTCTCATCTTTGCCATTGATAATCAGTTTATTTGGCAGATTATCGGCGCCTCCGGATGATAAGAACGTCTCTGAAACTGAATCCCACGTATGCAGAAGAGACGAAGTTCCGAGGACTGTCATTCTCAACGACTCAAGAAGCTCAAGCTCATTTACACAGACTACACTTGCTCGTTGATCGAACGGCAAAGGTTGCAGGCTAAACGTTTCGTTTGTTATGGCATTAAAAAATGCAAAAAAGTGAATCTGACTGGTATTGTGCTGAAGCTGATACATCGGAAGACTGTTCAGTCAGGAAGGGAGTGTTGTATGAACGATCAGGGTGTGGTTGGCGCAGAATGTCCCAAGAGACAACTTTATCCTACATTGTATTATTTGATTTTTCAGTCCAAGACACAGGGAGTTCTCACTGAATGCTGATCCCCGCTGATCACTGATGTTGCCCATAGCGCCGCTGGTGACAGCGAGGGATGTGCAGGAATGTCTCGAGCACACGCAACATCTCTTGAGTGGGTATTACACGCATCATTTCCCCCTAGAATTGTGGCTTTCTCCCTCTCAATTGCATGCACTATGGGGTCTTGAGGTTTGTCGACCATTCGAGGGACGAAGAACTGAGGAGTTATATGTGGCAGTATTCCAAGTGCCGAGTCCATACCATGTTCGTGCTGATTCCAGACATCACTGAAAAGCGACATTCCAAAACACTCGATGAATATCGTTAGCTAGTGGTTAGGTATAACACGGTGATACATCTACTTGATAACACAGATATTGTTTGGTGTTAATTGGCAAACCCTTCCCTTTCTAACACGACCAAACATGTGACACTCCGAGGAAGGTCACCCAACAAGTTGTATTGTGTCCATAATCTCTGAGTGAACAGGTGCTTCCATATTTGCGTCCACAGATTCCACAAACCGGTGGCTCATGGTTCAATGTTATTCCAAACGGGGCAACCGACCTCTAATCCTTCGATGCCCGGTTTGTTCGGTTAGTGAGCCATTGTTCGTACGTTCCACCAATTGAGGAACAGTCCACAGTTGGCATGACAAGCAGTGCATCCTCAGTGCATTGAGGCTCCAGGTTTAAAAAGTCTCGAAACATCGATGCTACAAGTAACCTTTCGTCGATTTCACCAGACTCTGAGCTCTTTGGTGATACACAATCACTTCTACGCTGCTGCAATTAGTCATGCCTTCCACTCTTCCTGAATGTGTCTCAAACAAGGAGAACATCTCCCCGACTGGATGTCAAGGGAGGCTGTCGTACAAGAAATCCAAGGCGCTCCCGTTCGCGGTGATGCCAAAATCCACGAAAGTGAAGGACAACAAGTCTGCGAGTACTCTAAGGATTAGTCCTCTGGCAGAACAGCATACTGCCTGTGATCAACATTCTCCGGGTAGCCTTGCCTACTGTATCTCCGTGGCATTGGATGATTCTCTATTCCCACAAAGCGCAGACAGCCGCGCTAAGGAATTGACAGAAAGCCCGTTAGCTGAAGTGACAGATGCATTTGCCTGTATGTACTCCTGCTTTTCATTGCGTCATCTGGACGTGTCTTGGTCTTCACAATGCTCATTCGAGTCTCGCCTACAGGATGTTCTCTACGTATCGCTGTGATATTTGACTATTGTTATTGTTATGTTATGTTCTGCTTGACTTTATGGTCTGTGTAGGTAGTATAGACGTCTATTTTTGCAATGTATAATGCGATACGCGGTCATGTGATTGTCACGTGCGACTCTTGAAGGCAATTAATATGAATGCCTTCAACGATTCACGAAGTTCTACTAAGTATGATAGAAATTCTAGTCCCTACACAACGTTTGCGCAGTTGGCGGCCCATCTGGTGTCTGACCCCAGCAGAACAGACACTCTTTGAACGCTAGATTGGCAGAGCCACGCCTGGTATCACCGTTGTATTGCAATTTGCACATTAATTAGTTCTTGCGATGCGCTCCAGACAATTTAATTGCAGAGTCATATAAATGAGTGCTGCCTGAGTACGCTTTACCGAAGCATTGCGTGGTCGTTTCATCACACGCACGCGTTGTTTATATTTGTGCCTTCAACCGGAAGTAATTGAGGTCGCGTCTGCCAGTGTTCGCCATCAAGTTGGACATCTAAATATTATCTTTTCCCACCATTTCTTCATAACCTCATCCTTCCTCGCCTTCATCATATCACCTGCGTCTACTTTAAGACGTGGTTCCATTTGTCTCGGCCTTGATTGGCTCCTCAGTTATGCCTACGACCAACCGCCGTCCACTAAGTACACGCACTCTGCCACTTCAAGTTCCACCTACCATGTCTCCCCTCAAACAAGGACTTCGATCGGCCTCGCTATTGCTCAAACGTCCCCGATCACCCGACCCTGCAGGAGAAATCCCTGAATCCGTCAAGCGGCCGAGAGCTGCTCCAACAGAAGCCACCCACGGCGAGGACCGCAAGGATAAGGAGCGGAAGCGCGTAGAACGAGAGGCTCAGAAGGCCGAGTTTCGTTTCAAGTACACTCGTGCATTTCCTGGATGGGTCTTCTACTTCGACTTAGATTTGTCGGATCCTGAGAGTGCTGCCCTGCGAGATTCGTTAACAGCGCGGGTGATCCACCTCAAATCAGTATGGTCGATTCTCCGTGATCATTTCGCAAGCGTCTGACACTCTATCAACGTGCTTCTAGCAAGTAGATGACTTTTTCTCCAACGAGATCACTCATCTTATCACTAATCAACCTATCACTCCGATCGACCCTACGGCAAACAAGGAGAATAAATTGCAAGGCTTCTCCGCGCGAGCCAGCTCGCTGAAAAGCCCAATCAAGCTCCGTGGACGGTGCATTGAGTTGCTCTGTTATGTAAACCACGCTAACACAATCAATTTACAGTAATACCGAGGATGCCACCTCGCAGAGCTTCAACCTTGTGGAGAAGGCGAAGGCCTTTAACATGAAAATTTGGAGCCCGGCAAAACTTGACAGCATACTGGAACGATGCGATGTTCCAACTTTTGCGTTTTCCTCTACGAAACCTCCTACACAAACCATGTCTCTTGCCCCTGCTTCCAACAAGCGGTCACTATCTAGCTTACTTCAAACCGAACGCCTTCATGGTACCACCACAGAACGTGACCCCACTCAAAAGCGACATGATTATCGATATTTCTCAAAGCAGAGTTATTTCGTGCTTATAGAAGACGTGCGGCAGGAGTTGGCGACCATTCACGCTCTAGAGTATCCCATACAAAGGGGGCACGACGGGAAAGAGCAACCCGCATATCCCGTCTTATACTGTGACCCAAGGTCCAGAGGGCCTTTTGTGAAATTTGATGAAAGGGAAAGGCGACGTTGGGAAAAGGCACAAAAGGCGGAGAGGGAAAACGAGAACGAACGCGCGGAAAAGGTGGCTAAGGCGCTGAAGCGCAAAAGGCAGGCAGAGGTGCAGATGCTCTCGCGCAAAGCTGGCGACCTCCGCCGTTCAGTGTCGATGAATAATTTGCATCGCCAGGCAACTATTGAAGAATACGTTGACCTCGACGCTGACTACGGCGATGGGGATACGAGAGAGTCAGCGACCGCCTCGGGCTACCTTGCTTCGACAGGTGTTGGGTCATATGTTGCAGCATCCGGCAACAGTGTTGGTATTACATCCACGAGAGGCACAACATCCAACGCGAACGGCGCTTATAGAACGCTGGAACTACCTGCTTCTCTTCGGTCCAGGATTCAGCAACAAGTCGTGACATCTCGAAAGGCCCCGAATGCAACCCACACTCTCGGCCGAAAAGCAGGAGGCATGGGCCCACCCCTTACGATTCCAGATCGCCCGAATGGGCTACTCAGGAAAAGTAGGAGTACAAACACCCTTCGATTGCCAAAGCGCGACGAAGGGAGCAAGCCTGGTTACTGTGAGAGTTGTCGCGTTAAGTTCGATGATTTCGACACGGTAGGAATGTGTTTAGTCCTGTATATGAATATCCTGACAATTAGTTCTTCAGCATACACAGGAGCGGAGGCATCGTAAGTTTGCCATGGACGATGCAAACTACGTTCAGCTCGATTCCGTTCTCAATCGCGTTCGACGTCGGACCCGTGAAGAGGCCGACGAAGAAGAACGCATGTGGTCCGAATGTGGGTATAACGGCACATCGCGAAGTTCCGAGGTACCTGAGACGTCACAGTGCTCACGGCCAGCTCAAGACGATGACGAGTCTATGTGGGATGAGGAAGATGCTGAAGGGGAAGTGGATCTGGATTTGTGAGTGGCAGTGGATCGATAGTCTTTGGTCCTGTCCAAGATGTTTTCTTTGCATTTGGCTTTACTTCATTGATTTGTGTCACACTTCACACAGCACTTGTAGCATAACTCTAGCATCTTCATTTGTCAATGCTCGACAATGAGACGAGCGATGAATAGGGAAATTACAAAGGAAAGGAAAGGGCACTATATTTCTAATCAATCGTAACGGTCAACAACGTAACAATGCCATCCTGAGCGATGCCTGACATTGACCCTGATGTCAGACGAGCAAATGCCTGACCGATCAAGCTTACCATGATTGACACCGTCAGCGCCAGGTGCGAGGAGACCAGTGATGTTTTGGGCAGTGGTATTGTATTTGACCCCACCAAAACTTGTCTTACCAACCGCTGCTGTCACCAGCTGGTCGCTGAGATTTGAAACTGGGTTGGTAACTATTTCTTACAATTGCGGAGTCACTTACCGGCCAATATCGTACCCATCTGGTACGATATCATGATTCTTTGTAAAGGGCTAGGGGTGGCGTTTAGCTGTGTAAATGAACCTTGTCTATTACGCACTTCCTCTCGAGACACCCTGGCACATCGAGTTAGGCAGTAGAACAATAGACAATTGAAGGGTGCTTACGCTAGGAAGAGAGCGCCACTGTCGGCCGCAGTGCCGTTCTGGACAAAAATACTAGACAAGTATTATCACTCCCCTACACCATAATTTAGTCAATAAAATTACCGAAAATGATTTCCACCGACGAGGCTCTCGAGACACGTTCCGCCACCTGCGTTTCCATAGTCCTGGCGAAGTTCGATGGTTTGATTGACCCATCCATTGTCATCTCCCAAGTCGGCGGACATATAACCACCCAAATGAAGGCCAAAACATTCTTCAGAACTATGGCGAGCAGATAAGTAAGGCGCACAGATTCACAATTCTTTCTATGCTTACAATCCAATGGCACGGGCAAAATTGATAGCCCCGTGATATGTGAGGACGGCGGAAGAGCTAAGACCAGAGATGATGACCTAGATTGTTGGGATCAGTCAGGCTATACACTTGACAAGGGCGTCAGGGTGATGAAAGAGACATACATTCAAAGGTTCACCATATCCATCGCCAGCGTTCATGAGCATGGATCCGCCTCCGGCAGTCGGGTTATAATAGGCGACGCCACCCCGGTTGTCGATCGTAGGTGATGAGACTAGATTGGATGCTAGATGTGGTATGACAAAACTAAGTAAAGCATTCACGAGATGCATCTTGTTTATGATGTGATAGCGTTGGTTCTGATGCGTGGTTCAAGAGGGAGGGGATGAAGCGTAGCATGACACATTTTTCACTGGCTTTATACTCACTATGGGAATGGCATGATACTAGGAAGTAGCACGTAAGGCAACAGATGTAGCCGGTTCTGCAGTTCTGCCAAACCGCCACGGTGCTGTCGTGTCGGCACGGCTATGGAAGTAACACAACCCGTTTCATTTTGTGTTTCGAAAATGATTTATGCACACACGTGCAGTTGTTACGATAATCAGATCCAAAACAGATCTAATCATTCGGTTCGATACCTATCACATGATCAAACTTCGCGGAGGAAACGACCAACAGATGCCGCGGCCTGGATGCAGCCCTTGAAGAAGGCTCGTGATGAGGGCCGTAAAGCGTCACTATGCGCCGGGCTGCGTTTCAGCAACTTATCAAAGAGCTGTTCACTCCACGCACCTGTGCTGAAGGAGGACATTCATTATAATTTGGAGCTGGTGTCGAGTTGTAGAATCCAAATAATGGAGGATTTATCCAATGAGCAGAAGAATCATTTTTGAGATGGGGATGTCAATACGGCCCATGCGCATGAATGCAATGATTCAACATGTTGTCAACCCGACATCAATTGAGGCAATGTTCATTCTCAACGATGATCCTTCATACTAACTGGACCATCGTGTAAGCGACACCAAGCCAGGTAAGAGACTGAATACTCTGTAACACGCGCATGCAGCTGGAAAGCTCACCTAGAAGAATGACTTTCAAGTTGTCAAGGAATAAACGTGTTTGAACCCAATAAACGTTTACACTTCCGAACTACAGATTCCATATATGGAAATCCGTTATCGTGGTACATACATGTTATTCTCAGACTGAGCTAAAACATCTACAAGACAGATCGATATCGTCGACGTCGAGTAGCCAGTGCACCGCTGTACAACTCAGCGCTGGACGCTTGGTCATGACAAAGTCCGCGCTGCCTCAGCCACTGATCTGTCAGGAACCTCGAGCTGAATACATACTCATGGCTACCGGTTGAGATACCACCGTGGCAACACCTTGGTGACTTCAGTTTGATACGCCTTTATGGCATGAAAGAGACCAAGGATAGACCATCTCCGGAACATTAATATATAATATTAATGCTGGCTTGTTTTCATTGTTTCAAACCACCTTGACCTAAAAAGTAGCGTGACAGTAGTGTCACACCCGTAAGTAAGTTCAGGTTTCGGTCAAGTGGCTGGATCGTTCTTTGCACGAAACTACCTACAAACGGCTTGCCACTCCATCAAATCGCACAAGGAATTGGATGGTTTAAAATCATTCTTATTTTCTCAGTTTTACCACCGTCTCCGGCGCCCATAAGGAATATTGTAGGCCCTCGCATCTTTCGCACCTCCCGGGTTTATTGTACGTATGTTCTTTCCTTGTTCTGTCCTCGCCTCATCCGCTCGTTTGCTAGTCCCGATTCTACCAACCTTCGCCATCTCTTGCTTCAAAGATTAATCATTTTTTTGTTCGGAATTGTGCTCTGAATTTTTTGGGGCTCATTACTAGTAAAGCATCCTCACACAGCATGTCTGAATCTCCCGATGGAACAGACTCTATTGAAGATTTGAACGATGATGAACAATTGACCATCCGGATTCCCAATCCTAAAATGTTCATGGCTCGTCAGTCGCAATGGAAAGGACGCAGAGGGAAGCCACGGTGTGATCACTGCCGGATGAATAACTTGAAGGTATGTCCCAGCTCCGACGTCTCCAAAAATGCTAACGGTCGGGTAGTGTGATAGGGTGCTTCCAATTTGCAATCATTGCTCATATTCCAATGGGAGGGACTGCAGATATACACCTTTGCCAACACCTGCTCACCGAGGAATTCCGCGGTGTGATCGTTGTCGTCTCAGAAATATGAAGGTATGTTTATGCCTAATAAAATAATTATGTGCATCTTATTTGTCTTTCGGAACAAGTGTGACCGTAACTTGCCAGTTTGCAACCATTGTGCGGAAGAAGAGAGTGCTACCGAGTGCAACTATACTCCTAAGAAGAGGCATAAAGTTCCATCCGATCACGGCATGACGCGAGACAGGCAGACGGCTCCCTACGGCGCAAAGACGGCGTCTTTTCTTGTCTCTGACCTGCCATCGCCAGAGGAGCACACCGTCTTCGCGCGGAATGGTCCCGATGAGTCTAGAGACGGCCATAGTTTTTATGGACAAAACGTGGCGTCATCATCGAGGAGTCGTGGTGCATCAGATTCTTCCGCATCACATGTTAGGGGTGGCTCCCAAGAGGGTGAACCCTCACTTCATTCGCATTTTGGTAGATTCACTCCTGACTACCATGGCCAAGGATGGCCCTCCACCTCCAGTTCAGGGCTTCAAACCAATATTCCACGTACCCAGCCTAATAATTCAATCTCGTTCATTTCACATTCCTTTCCTTCTGACCAAGGAATGGTAGTCACGAAATCCCTCGTTGAATCCTGGGCACATCCATCGTTTGCACCTTTGCCTGACGCCGTTTCGCAGCGGATTGGTAACGTCAATTCTATCGAGATGCCGAGTCGAGCGTCCTTTGAGGATAGCCTTGCACAATTCCTCCACGATTTGCCGCCGGACCTTCGCGAGACTGCTGCGTTTGCACCGAATATTTACGCCGCCACGTCGCATGCGTTGTCTAAAGGCAACTTAGAGGATCTTTCGGACCGGCTGCGCATGTGGCTAACAATTCATCATGTACGACTGGGATCTGAGAAATATCACCTTCTCTTGATACCACGGGACTCTTTTTTCCATCTCGAGGCGGCAGAAGAAGAGAAACTCAGGAAAGACTATATTGGGCACATAGACAACCACGGAAAGACTTCTTCAAAAGTTGATGCTGTTGATAACGATTTCGGTGGTTTTGAGTGGACGAGAGCTTTTGAACGCATTCCCGTACAAAATCAGATCTACGACATTCTTGTCTACGCTCATCGAGCTCATGGCTCATCTTCTTCGATGCTCTTTGAGGCAAGGCGTATGGGAATGGTATGTGTTCTTTTGTTTTAGACCATTGATTTATTCAATACTCCATAGGCTACTATAACCTGGCCGATGGTCGAGACGTTCATTCGTCTGTGTCCCTTATGCAACTTGCGGAGCAAGTCGGGTCACAATGTGAAAGTCGAGCCTGCTTATCCCCCATACGAAGTGGATCGGATCAGTCAATGACTGTCGTCGATGTGGATACAAGATAATGTCCAAGCTCGACATTTTTTCTTTCACGACGATATCTGGGAACTATATCTTAAGGAATCTGCACAGTACTTGTTTAGCAAGCATTGCATAGTGGGCCGCATTTTGGAACATTAAACCTTGGATAATGCATGAATTAAGTCTCTACCATAGGTCTAGAATAAATACGTACGTACTGTAACATACATGCCAAGGTACACTATCCATGAACGTATCTCTACCGGAATCGCTGCACTAGAATTGTAATATCGTCCATCCATTTGTCTTCCATTTCCAAGGTGAGATTTCGGGAAACAAGCTCTGTGTTATTGCCGCCAACAGCATCCCGGAGGAGCCTGAGTGCTAAATTGCTTTGCAAATCCATGTCCGAGGTGGAATGCATGTGATGTCCAATCAAACCCACCCAGCGATCTGCCATTTCTTGGTCCGACAATTGAACATCATGATTGTCATACATGTCCTGCAGGCCATCAGATGACAGAATAAGGAATACTTCTTGTTGAGAGACGTCGAGGGAGTTGTGATAGACCTCAGGGAGGTCGGATATATATGGAGGAGTAAGAATACGGTTTGCATACGCTGCTACCTGACGTGGCGGTAACCAGTCTTGCAAGTGCAGCCCAAAGGCGCGGCGAGTGTAAACCGAAGGAACCTTGAGCCATGTGTCCCCTAACGCTAGCACAGGGTCTCAGGGTTAGGACACCATGAAAATATTTCAATAGAAGAAATACCTCGTGTCGGAGCCAGATATCCGAGCACTCTGTTGTCACACACACAAGCTTGCTCTGATGGATGCTCTTGCTGAACACGCTGACTTTCCGAGGGATTGTCGCAATTATGTACAGCATTGACGATAACCGCGGACCATTTCCCAGACACGGATCTGCTGCCAAGAACTGTGATATTGTCAGGAAGGAGATATTAGATCATAAGGGCTACACTTTACCAGCAGTGGAATCCCCCAGATTGAGAATCCATACATTTTTCTGTAGTGGGTCGGATAAAGCCAAAAGTACTGTCGAGCCTTGAGTGCAACGTGCCGATATAGTGTTCCATTCAGAACAACGACGTGAGACATGTTGGCTGAGTTGGATGTCGCTCATTTTTGTAAGGTGGTCGTGAGGCAAGAAATCCAAAAGGTCAGAACGAATAGACTCGTCCAGATGCCTGACTGCGTTACACAGTGCCTCCGAGACAAACTCTGGCTTCAGTGATGTGATAGGTGTGCTCTGAATAAGAGCTTGGAGTGACATCCTGATCATCGAGGGAAGCCTCTTGTGGACATAATCTACAGTATCATGGCCGCAATGACCTACAAAAATCTGGTCGTTAGTTATGAAAAGGGATACATATGACGTTCATCAAGAATTTAGAGCACCATCATAGATTGCTGTGAATTGCCAAACTCCGCCAGGGAGCTCCCACTCCTCAATGCTGTACCGGTCTTGATTGAGATCGGCGTAGGCCGCACATGGCTGAAAAGTGACGCTGTCTACAGATATCGATGAGGTCGCATTGGACATGCGATGCAGCTCGACATCAAGTGCAGCCTCTGGCAGCATGTGATATGTCCATCGTTCCTTGCCCCCCCGTCCGAGATCTGTTGTACAGAAATCCTTGACTTCTTCAAGAGCTTGGAGATTTTCTGTGGACGTGGCGGCTTGAAGGTTGACCATACTGTAAACCATCGGTGGTATGAGGCGCTGCCGCTTAAGTAGGAATAAAGGCACTCTGGCGGGAATTTGGGGGCATTGAAGCTGAAAATTTAAGGATGAATTTATACGCAGATTGAGGCTTCTGATGCTCCTGAGGTTGGGGCATGTGGCAAGAAATGGATTCAACCCCGAAGACAGTTGGTCACGAGAATATCTCGACGTCCTCCTCGGTCGATAATATTAGGAAGTCAACGATGAAGAATCCAGAACTGGGGAACGTATGAGGCAATAAGTCTCGGCCCGCCGACTTCAGCACACGATGGCTGCTAGCGTGGTATTATTAGCCGCATTCATGAATAGCCACTGGCAGATTGGTCCAAAAATCTATGGACGCTATTGGCTCAGGTCCACGTCGGCCATCGTTGCTAGCATAGTGCATCATTTGAAGACCTGAAACTGATGCAGACCCCAGTGAAATATGAGAGCATATACTCCTCGCACAGATGGAATTGAAGTTTCTCATGCCACGAACGGCCTCCCAAACTGCACTCGGGTTCTAGCGATTAAAATGTGAGCAACGAAGAACTTTGTTCTGACACTTACATACTGGTAGTGTGCAGCGGAACGCTCAGCGCCCAGTGACCGTGGTGTTTTGTTCTCCAAATCCATCCTGGATCTCCCATGGGCATGAGCAATATCCCATGGCGCTTCGTTTACGGACATTGCCGACAACCAAATGCGCATTAGGAGTCAGACATCAAGGAACCTTCAGAGCTTTATGCCCTGAAAATGCCCTGACCTTGTGAATCGAAGATTTGCCTAGATTCGCGCAGCTAACACTCCATAACAATCCAGGTGATGATGATCAACACCATCATGTGTATAAGGTGGACGAACGGTAATCCGAAATTTGGGTCGTATAGCGGAAACGTAGAAGGTAGCAAAAAGTAGATTGACAGGAAAGTACGAGCGCATCTAGATAAGAAAGACAACTTCAGCGTACGACCTAACACCGCCAAAATGACATCTTCATCGAGACTCGAAACTCGCAAACGCGAGATTGTAACCACCAAACTGATAATTGATCTTGTCGGTTCTCTTGTACAACAAGCGATCATTTTTTCCGCCCCCGTGACCCGTTACCGAATCACTAGAATCACCAGAAGAACATGACACAGGGCGCTGAGCTGTCAGAGCAGACTTGAAAGTCCGCTGAGCAGCTTCAACGGCAGTCTCACCCTCGTCCTCCTCGGCATTGTTGTTGTCGACGTTGGATATGAAAAGGGTCAGGCTGAGTCTGCCCGGCTGAAAGATGTCGACGACGCGTCTGATCAGCGTATATAAATCGGGGATATCTTTGACCGAAGAAGACGGAGAAGTGGACAGTGGCACGTTGCACTCGAAGCTGGCATAAGACCAGCCTTCTTCAGGGGTCACATGAATTGTGTAGTAGCCCTCCCCGCCGTGGCCATCCTCTATTCCGTCACCCCATTTCAGGAGCGCGTTCGAGGAATAACCACAAGGGGTGAACGCATAAGCATCCAATGTAGTTAGATGAGGCGGGAAAATATCTGAAATCCCGATGGCAGAGGACAGAGTCCTCCCAATAATTGACGGGGACTCCGATGGTGCATCTTGTACTGGAGGAGCCGAGAAGAAGGGCTCGCGAGCCTTGTGAGAAAGGTTGCTCATGAGGATCTCAATTGTGTAGTCCTGAGTAAATGGTGTGTCGATTTCAACATTTTGCAGGGTCTGCTTCGTCTCATTCTCCTCCCCATTCTCGAACTGAAGAGGTGACAACGAAAAGGAATTGGGAGAACTTGGTGCGGTTTCCCCATTTGCGCCATATTGTCCAGGGGTCGTTAAGTAAAGCAGCCAATGGTCCCCATTGACTTTGCCTACAGTGTAAGCGGCTCCATTTGGAAATATGGCGTCAAGGAATGACACTTCATCCTTCCACTCGCGATGCGGGCCGAGTTGGCGCTCAGGAAACATGAAGGATTTACGCGAGTAGAAGCATCGATAAACCGATGGAAGCGAGGCAAATTTATGCGCGATCTCGAGGATGCGCGGAAGGCCGAGGAGGTTTAGCGTTGTGCCGCATGTCTTCAGGATGATGCGATGCGGGAACACAAATAGAGATGATTCGCTAAATTGAAGAAAATAAGCGAAATTATCTTCAAACTGTGAAAAGGTATTAAATCAATGGCCCTTCGAGCCATACAAGAAATATGAAAGCGAGCGATGATCGATTCACATACCTCAAAAGATAAGCATCAGTTTCTTCGCCCTCAATAACACTGAGGACTTTGCATTTGACGATGTCCAGCATGTCCTCCCATATTTGCTTTGGAACATTCCTGAGGCCTATACGGCCATTTTTTGGTGCATGTGCATCTGGCACACGAGCAGGGGAAGGGGCGAACCAGATTTCCAGTAATTTCTCTGGGCCTTCAAAAGGCGTCGATGTGTATGGGAGGTGGTAGTCACCAACGGCCATCGATTTCAGGAAGAGAGAAGAAACGGTTGCAGGATCTTGGGTGCTTTAAGCTATCGAGTTGCATCAGGAGTGGATAGGGAACAAGTAAGCTAAAGAAAATCTTTTAAGGCTTTGAAGTCAAGCTCAGTATTCGGTATTCGGCATTTTCCATTGAACGAGTCAATAAGATCTTATGTACGATTTCTTATCTGATGGGCGCCGGCTAGAATTTTCCTGCTCGGTGCACTTTCCCTCAACATAATTCATCGTCCTTGGCAGAAATACTGTCCCTCCAGTCGGATATCCTCAGATGGGCCCAATGTGAATAATTTGCAGTCAATATCAATTGGCAAGTAACAGTTTGAGACATTGCCACGTAACAGATCGCATTCCTACAGACTCCAGACTTAAGGTAAATATCCCCACAGCTTCCTCCCGGCTTGACCGTGACAGCAATTGGTTTTCTAAAAGGCCAGGTCATGCGCCCATCTCGGCCTATTAACTGAAGACAAGTCCTTTCCACAAGGGTCCTATGACCAATATTTTTTTGGGTCCTTCGGGATTTGAATTGTGAACTATATCACAAGGTCTTGCGTCCAGATCGCATACCTATCGCAGAGATAATAAGATGCGTAGGGGATACGACAGCCACAAAGCATAGGCCTGCAGTCCTTGAGAATGTGAGAAGTGTCCCTCGGCACCGGCGTTCTCACTGTTAGTAAAGATCCTCTAATGCATCTTCGTCACCCTCCGGAACAAGGGGAATTCCTTTTGGGATGAGCGCGGCTGATGCAGTGCTTGCCGCACTTCCGTTTGGAGTAAAACTTCGTAACGCGCTTATTTCTCGCAGCTGACCGGTTATGCGGTTAACCTTGCGATGTGAACCGACCTGATGAGCATCGAGCAAGAGCAGGATGCAGCGTTTGAAGCCGCCTCTCGCACTTGTACGTGGCCATGTACCCGGTGTCGGTGTTGTGCGTCGCGTCGCTGGCTGCGGAGATCGCTGCCCCGGGTCGGCCAGGCAATACCTCGAGTCACTAATTGCCCCACAAGACAACACATGTCATTTAGCTACGGCACAGACAAGGAGAGTTAGCTGAATGCTCATTCTGAATTAGCCCTCAGGTATCTGCCTGACGCGTCTTCAAAGATCAATTGCATGCAATGTCTCTGTACGAATATCGCTCTAGTTTAAAATTAGCGCCATGGCAATGAAGGGGTGCACGATTGCTATGCAAATAGTATATGACTATGGTCTGAGTAGTGTGAATAAAACGACGTTACAATTTGCCTCTCACCCAGATCCGCCGATTTTAATCCTTTCTTTGGATCCTATCCCTCATGTCGCGTGCTGCTTTCCTCGCGCCCTCGCCACCTGCCCAACCTCTTGTGCGCAGCCAGCCCACCAATCGGGGAGTTAAAACGGCTGTCAAACCAACTCTGACAGGCACAAACAGTGTTTTGTGGATGGTGTAAGCCAATACCAAGGTGGCATATAAGCCCTCGCGGCTTGCATCTCCAGCAGAAATGCCGTTCATTTCATCTCGCCCAGGCTCTGGTGGCTTGGTATGCATGAACCCGACAGCGGACTTAATGTAGGCAGCGGCAGACGCGACCTGTTCGGCGCCCAACAGGTTAATTCCAGCAAACGCGACGGTGAAGTCTAGTGCAGAGAGGACAAAGTACACTCCAAGAGCATACCATCCATAAGATTTAATGAGGTGTTTCAGCCTTTGAGAGAGGGTAGCGTCTGGAGGTAACTGTGATCCTGGATCGTTTTGAGGCGGTGGAGTTGACGTAAGGCGAGCAGGGACGTGATGAAACAGCCTCGAGCTCGACAAACGAGGAGAACCCGTCAGGGATATTACGGGTACTGTCCGAGCACTTAGTCGTGATGATATTGGAAGTATGGGTGCGGAGACCCGGAAAAGCGGAAAGCGAGGCAGCACGCGTCTCAACATGGCCCGGGTATACGCAAGTCCTACAATAAATTCAGTTGATTTTTCTGCTGGTAAGCAATTGCATACTCTGGCAGATGAAGGGCTGTCCGAGGTCGAATGAGTGGTATTCACGATGAGCGATAATGAATCAACACGAGCAAGAGCTGAAAATACTTGTAAAAGCATGAAACACGCAATGCAATGAACAACCTGATCCGAACTTCAAAGTCCGCAAGTAAATTGCCGAGACGGCACAAGCAACTTTATCTATAACCACAATGTCGTTGGCAAGAGCGAGCCTGCTCCTGCGCCAAAAGCACGCAGTCGGGAGCGTTTTGCTCATTCAGCGGAGATTCGCATCGCACGACGGTCATACTCATCATGAGCACCACGATGACATCCATTATTCACGCGAAGGTATGGTGTTCCGGTCGCATCCATAAACAAAGTCACGACTCATTTGCGGCGCATTCCAATTAGCTGGATTCTCTACACCTTTCTGGCGTAACACAGTCCTGCTTTCTCTGCTTGCAGTCGGGTTCTACAAATGGGCGCCGTCACCAAACCAAGACGTGTATCTGACACGGTGGCTTGCTCAGTACACGACGCCGAGTGAAATCTGGGCAGCTATCAATGAGAAGCACTTGTTGTTGTCACAACAAGCTTCCAACAATACCATTCTGCAGGCTGATGCAAAGAGGCCAAATGTGCACCGCTATAGATATCCTCAGTGAGCGACTTTGATCAGACATGCGTCATGGCATATGACTGACGTCGTACCGGATTGCGATCAAATAGAATTCTAGATACGGGTTCTCCTCACCTACAGCCAGTCGGGCGCGTTGCCGACATGAGTTCAACTGCTGTTAGATCCGGATGAGGAGAAATAGAGTAGACGCTGCAGTGCTCGGGTTCAATTGATCCTCTCGATTGCTATGTAAAAATTCCCTGATACATTCCCCCGGTTCGGAGATGGATACACAGACTCGGAAATAAGCTGCGAGTTTCTAATTTAGTGGTTTGTGTGAGGATTTCGCGAGGCAGTCAAGACAATTATAAGGTCCAGTCAAAAGTGCAGTGCACCGCATAGGTCCATGGCCTGGTCCACGTGGACGTGTTGGTTTATTGGAACGCGTTTTGATGGGAAGATTCAAACCGTCTTTCCTTTGAACGTTGTTGGGCTGACGCTCAAACTCCAGTTTTCTGTAGAGGACTCTAGGTTCCATAAGGGTCAAATACCCTCTGGAACGATACCCGTGGAGACTCATTCATACTGAAAATGCCTTCGCAGTCATTAAATTCGATACGATGGCCCTCGACATTCTTCCTCGCAGCTCTTCTCGCCAATCCCGCGTTCGCGTCATTCCCAATGGTCGATTTCAGTCGTATGGGTCAAGTAGGCCTCGCAGGTGCATTCGCAGGTCTTAGTCTATTCAATAATGCTACCGCTGTCTCATTTGACCCTTCTACGTCTTCTTTACTCTCTCGCACTGGGGAAGGCGCCCTAACTACCATTGGAACTACGAATGCAGGCGGCTCAATCCAATCAGGTTGCGCTATCAATGATATCTTCTACTTGGCCGGATCCTTCTCATCTATTGGCAATACCTCTGTGTCCGCCAGCAACATCGCGTCATACTCGCCTTCTTCCGGCGTGTTTGCTGCGCTCGGTTCTAATGGTCCTAATGGCCCAATATACTCGCTTTATTGCGACGTATCCAACAGCCAGCTATGGGTCGGTGGCCACTTCACGTCGCCCAGTTCATCTGTAGCTATATGGGACACCAAGTCCAACTCTTGGTCCGCGCCCCCATTCAAAGGTTTCTCAGGTGATGGCGGAGAAGTCCTTTCCATCACCTCTAACGCCTCAGAAAACAGTCTTTTTTTTGCTGGCTCATTCCTCACTTCCTTCGCCGCGAATGCCACTGCGCTAAATAACACAAACAATCCCAATATCCCTTATTCTCCTGGGGCTACGCCATTCTCTTCATCACTTGTCCCCGTTCCTCTTGAAGGCGCGGAAATCCTGGGCGAACCATCATCATCTGATCCTCAGTTCAGCAACATCCTCAGTATCCTGTGCCCTGCTGGTCCAGATGGACCTGGCAACACGTGGTTGGCTGCGAACGGGAATGACGCTGTAATTACTGTCCGTGACTTCTCGTCTATCAATGCCTATGGCGTTCGCCTTGGTAACACGTTCCAGAGTGGATTCGGCACGACGACTTTTAGGTATGTGTTTTCAACGGATGGATAAGGATAATGTGTAATATCTCATTTTGCTCGTCAGTGTCACTTCCATTCCGGACAATACCGTGCAGACGTTGTCATATGTCAACACATCAAGTGGACAAAATATGACATGTACAGCTGCTTGCCCTTTGTCGACCGACTCGTCAATCTTATACCAGGACTTCATTTTCACCGCGCCAGTGATGTTGACCGGTATACAGATCACTTTGTCGGGTTGGACGGGTGAAGCTCCCGGTCTGCACATGCTACAGCTCCTTTCCTCCGGCTCGTTCGCATCTAGCAGTGGGAACTTGAAATCCTGCTTTGCACCTAATCCATCCAACACCACTAGCACAGGCCAGTGGACCACCAAAAATGCTGTCACCAATATCCCTGCAACACTCCAGACTGTCCTAGTCTCCACAGTGGCTGTCGGCACTTCCCCCTCTGAGGCTCCCAGTTTTACCTGGCAGCCCTACGTTTCTGCGTCTGGACAGTACGACGTATACCTTGTCATTCCGGGTTGCGCAGACTTCCAAGACTGTCCCCTCCGCACGTCCGTCCAAATCACCGTCTTTCCAGGCGGTGGAACCCAACCCTGGGTGTCTCCTGTTTCACAGCAGGTCCAGTCCGACACGACCACACTTGTGTACAGTGGTCCGATCGTCCCCTCGTCCACAGACTTCGTGACTACCGTATCCATGATGCTTGCGAATAACCCAGAAGGTAGTGGTCAGAATGGGGAGTACGAACTGGTCGCCGGGAATGTTGCATTGGTGTTGACGTCAGCCAGTGTGACATCGGCGGCTGGGTCTGGGTCATCTGGGTCCAATACGACTAGCAGCTCCCAGCATGGTTTCGGTTTCTTTGAGTGGCCGTTGAGCTCCAGTGCGAGCATTGATGCTACCGGAACTATTCCCAACACAAGCAAAACTTCTTTGGACATGATATCCATTGATCTCTATAACGCCCTGGGAGCTACTACTTCTACCACTACGTCCGTCACGACTGTCGCACAGCACCCGTCTGGCACTGTTTACCTTGGTGGCAATTTCCAGCTTATCTCCGGCTCGATAAACGGCGTCTCAAACATCGTTGCATTCAAGAGTGGAGCGTTGATCGCCCTTCCCAATAACGGTCTGAATGGGCCTGTAACCTCCTTCGTGTTGAGCGGCAATGAGCTCTACGTTGGCGGTTCTTTTACAGACACCAACTCAGCTTCCACGCAGGGCAAACTCAAGGGTGTAGCTATCTACGATATCAGCTCCAATTCATGGAAGGCGATGGGCGCAGGGGTCAATGGTGTGGTCACTAGCCTTGTGCTCGCCAACGGGCAAATCGTAGTCGCAGGCAATTTCACCGAGGCACTCAATTCGTCGGCTGCTGGTATTACCGCTGGTGGTTTAGCCACATGGGATGTTAGCACTGGTTCATGGGTGAATAGTGGTGGATTTGTAATGGGCAACATGACGTTCATTGGCAACGGCACTGTGCCTGCCACGGGTCAGAAGCAAACTCAGTTTGTTGCAGGGAATGTGGTTACTATGGCAGAGTATGGTGCCAGCGGCCTTGTGATGTTGTCCAGTGGTGGAAGCACAGGCCCTTTGGTGACACCTATGGGTATCCAGCTTGATAGCAGTGTTGTGAATGTGTCTTCCCCTGCAACCGTAACGAAGCGTCATCCCCACGTCCGTCGCGGACCATCCGCATGGATACCTCACCTCAATATTGGAACCTTATTCACTCGTCAGAGTGCAACTTCAAGCGCCCTGCCGCCTTCCCTGCCCGCTCCCGCTCCCGCTGTCCTCGCTGGGGCATTCTGGACGAATGTTTCCACTTCCCATCAGGTAGCCATCATTGGAGGCAACTTTTCGTTCTCTTCCTCCTCCGCAACCTCGTCCGCCATTGCCATCTATGATCCCGTTACGTCTTCAATATCCGCGCTCGCCGGTGCTCAGATCAATGGCGTCGTCCGCGCTGTTTATGTTGATCAGAAGCAACAGCTCTTCGTTGGCGGTGAATTCAACCTCACTGGCACCACAGCGAGTGGATTGGCCCTTTACGATCTATCCGCTCAACAGTGGGATACATCCTCCATGCAACCATTACAACCCTCTGCAGGATCTTCGGTCGTTATTCGGTCGATAACTTCGTCAACATATAAGTCCGACTCCGTCATTGTCGCTGGTTCGTTCGCGCAGGCTGGTTCTGTGTCTTGCCAAGGGATTTGTCTATTTGATACCGCCTTGAATCAGTGGAGCCAGCTCGGAAGCGGTATTCAAGGAGACGTCTCGTCTGTCTCATATGCAGGAGTAGGTATCGATCTATTGTCTTGGTTGGCGTCACGTCATTAATCGGGTTTCGGTAGAGCAACCAAGAAATTATGATTGCTGCTGGATCTATCACATTATCGGGCGGATCGACCACCAATGTCGCACAGTATGATTTTGCGAATTCCACATGGGCCGCCATTGGCAACGCTGCTGAAATTCCAGGACCTGTGACGGCAGTGACGGTCAACAATGGCAATTCTTCCAGCATCTTTGCAGCTGGTCGGTGAGTGGCGCGATGTTACGGCTCATCGGCGCATGGTCTAACTTGTTTTGGTCTCCAGCACCGCTGATGGCTCCTCACCGTTCATGATGTTTTGGGACGGTGTCTCTTGGAGTAGTGTTGGATCTTCGCTTCAGGGCACCACCAACATTTCCCAGCTTCTCATGGTCCCATTACTGAACACGCACTCAGCCAACAGCATCATTGAATCTGACCGGATGTTGATGATCTCTGGTGCGCTGTCCGACTCTTCGTTCGGTTCCGCATCCTCTGTTCTCTTCGATGGCTCTTCGTTTATTCCTTACATGGCGACTACGACTGCTCAGGGAGCATTAGGCACAATTTCTTCACTGTTCTATTCACTCGCAAGCTTCAGCTTCACTCAGCAACGTGAGTAACTTCCATGTCCTCTCGAACTATGGCTCACGGATCTCTCGCAGAGTTCCTCGCAACCGGTATTGTCATTCTCATTTCCAT
This sequence comes from Suillus alpinus, assembly GCA_003316505.1. Taxonomy (NCBI): domain Eukaryota; kingdom Fungi; phylum Basidiomycota; class Agaricomycetes; order Boletales; family Suillaceae; genus Suillus; species Suillus alpinus. The sequence continues at coordinate 123,881 of QFEX01000056.1, forward strand.
TGCCATCGCAGCTGGGGTTGTGTTCCTGTTGGCACTCATCGGCATCCTCTGGACCCTGCTATCTCGTCGTGATGATAGAGTAGCGAAGTATAACGCCAGCGATGATGATGATGATGATGATTCAGTCCAACACCGACCATCATCATTACTAGAGCACATCAACGCGGCCACCCGAACGACGATTCTTGGTTCCGTGAGCCCATTGAATACTGTCGGCGCCGAGAAGGACGAGGCCGCGAGAGAAGCTACCACCACAGAGCCTGATCCATTTGGACCAGATGGTAGTAACTACTTGCGAGCTGAAACTCCCTCAGACGCGGTCGTGGGTACGATGGCTGCTGAAGAGGAGTGCAGTCGCCCTGCACATGCTCGCTACTCGTTCGATGGGACAGGTGAGGGCGAACTACCTTTGACGGCTGGGGTCGAGGTAGAAGTGTTAGATGATCGGGACGCTGCGTAAGATATATTGTTTAGCCTTATGGTTTTTGCGCTCATGTTCTTTTACAGGTGGTGGTACACACGGAATCCGCAAACAGGCCAGGAGGGCGTGGTGCCCGCGGCTTATCTGTATTGATTTGTTTCCCTGTCGTATTTTGTCTTCTTGCTATCGGTCGTACATCATTATACCCTACTTAACCGAGATCGACCTTTCGGTCACTCGTTCAATTCATTGATATCATAGCATATTTTCTTATGTTTTCGCCTTCTAGAGACACTTTCATGCGACGTGATGAAATGAGGTAGTAGTTTACGCTGGGAATGTCAAAGGAATATCATGCATAGTATACCATGCACAGTGAAACTCTTCGTCACTGGGGACGAGAGTGAGCGATGATGAAGGTGAGCCAAGTACAAAACGCACCTGCAGAAGAGGGTCCCGGAAGTGCTTCTGGCTGTTGTGTATGAAACCTACTCGTGTCTTGAAATCTTCCCTACGCTTCTGATCTCTAAATTCTCGTACATGCCTCCCTGCCTCTCTTGCCTCACCACGATTCCTCGCCTTAACAACCTCCATTCCTTGTCCATGTGCACCAAACCCGCCCTTGCGGGGTACAAGGGCAGAATTCTTGTCTGCAAGTAATCTGCGGACAAGTGCAATCCCGGAATTGGGGTCTTCATCTCTTTGGACATGCATGGGCAAGGATTGGGCGTAATAGCGCTTCATCGACCGATGCCCGATGCGTGCACCTGAAGGGAGTACAAGCTCGTACTCGGTATCACCATAGGTGATCTGGTTATCGGGTATGCTTTCATCAGAATCTGATTCAGAATCAGGAGGCTCTGAGGCGTCCTCATCGACGACCTCTTCTGCATCCCCGCTGTCGTCGTCGGCATCCTCCCACTCCTCGTCCTCCGCGCGTGGCTGTTTAGACTTCTTCTTCCGTGTTTCAGCGGGGTACGAGGTTGTGAAGTCATAGTAATCTGACACCTCAAGTCGGTCGTCCTCGGAATCGTAGGCGATCTTGCAGTGAGCCTTGTCTAACATGTGTTTCCGCACAGCCTCGAGCGTCCGAAGCTCACGTCCCTTACCGTTGCAGTAAATGCAGATGTTTCCAACTGCGATCTTCTCACCGAGGTATGTGATGAGGCCAGTGAGATCGACGAGATAGTCGGCATCAGGAATAAAAAAGGAATGCGCGGAAGACATGTGCGTTAGATTTTCTGAAAGTGCGGAGGAAGTATGAGTGCAGAAGAGGCAGTTTTCTGGGGAAAGACGTGAGCGGGCAGCAGCTATCTTGGCGTCTATGCTTTCGTTAATTTCGTCCTCGGTCGCGGTTGCGGGTACACCGAGGGTCGAGTCTTTGGGCATGAGAGTTTCGGAAATGACAGGGAGTGTGGATGACGGTGGGGGATCTACAGGTGCACTAGGTACTTCGTCTTGCTGGGGTACTGGTTGGTTTGGCTGTGAGGCGATCTTGAGCTCGTTCTCTTTGTGCTTCTTGGAATTTATGTGAGATCTGTATGCATTTTCTGTTGTGTATGTTTTCCTATTCGTGTGTCAGAGAGCTTCAATTCAAGAACTATATCGAGAAGATAATATCAACGCAGAAGAAAGGAAAATAAAGCAGCTATTGTGATCAGATAGAACGTACCCGCACACCTCACAGGTGCTCCCCTTCAGCGAGGACATGATCGCGGTCTCCTGACGGCGGTCGAGGACCTTTTGATTGAATACAGCAGCGCTAACTGGTGGCAGGGATGCGACGCGACGCTTCATATTGTACCTATGGTGGTCTGAGCGGTAGTGCGTGCCTATGTGCCCATGCATTAATTCATCAAATCAGGAGGGAGTACTAGGACATACGCTGCTCCTCCGCGGAAAGAAAGGCTATCGAGCATGAGAGGCAAGTGAAAAGGGGTTGCTCGTTAGTTGGATTCATGAATGCCACTTTGACTTTGGCTTCAACGGACGTCCCCGTCGAAAATTGAATGAGAAAGATCTGCGGCGGTGTGTCAGTGACTCAGGTGTATGATATCAATCAGCAAAGATTATTATTATCGGGTGACACAGCCGCAGCCTATTACTAAGCGACGTGGTATCGGACTCAGAAGAGTACGCTGTCAAGACTCAACTTTCAGTAACGGCCTCCCCGCTTGCGTTTGCAGGAATGGCCCATTCGTTATCTCCAGAATGTACGCCGTTGAAGCACGAGTATGATGCGTGCTTCAATACTTGGTTTGAGGGCTACCTCGAACCAGCTATTGCGAACGCCAATACCAAAGGACACCCCCAAGGTCAAAGAATCGAGTACTCCAAGCAAAAGAAGGAAGAGTACGATCGCAAATGTGGGAGTATTTGGGAAAGGTACAAAGATTGCGTGCAGGTAAGCCACAAGTCAAGCCACTCTGTACATTTTATGGAATGATTTCCCGAGCAACATTTCATTCACTAGATTGTGTGCTCGATTATGATTTACTATTCCCGCTAAGAAATTGATAGGCTGACCTCTTCAAACACAGAAAGCTGTCACAGAGAAAGGTTTGGGTGAGCTACTTAGCCAAGCACGGCAAGAGAACCCGCTTCGCGAGCCACCGCCACCAGACGCATGTGGATCATCATGACATGCCTGCCAGCTTTACACGTCTGTAGCCTCAAGTTACATAGTAAACCGTCGTAGAAAGGAGAATTGACACATGGTCACGTCATTGAGCATTTTTGACACTGATATTCACTTGCGTGCC
>QFEX01000056.1:127112-138510 GCA_003316505.1 Suillus alpinus
TCCTGGGTGAGGTCATACTCTTCTGGGTGCATCTTTTTCATCGAACCCGCTTTCGATACTGGTGATGGGTGAAGGAGCTCTGCTTTGAGCAAGGATGAGTCCTGAGGCAGAGCTCCGACAATGAGCTGGATGACGTGGAGTTCCATGTCTTCAAGTTTGGGTAGTGGGAGCTGGGGAGGCCCGAGAGGGGTGCGTGGTTGTGATAAGACATTGAGATTTTCCGCGCCAAAATTATTTGATTCTCCCTAGTACGGTAGAGCTCATTTCTCCTATTTGCCAGTGCAGGGCATGCGGTAAGCCGCGAAAAGCCTTGTGCAATACAACGCAAGTGTAGGACCTAAGGCCAAATGGCCCACAGTGCTACACCTATAGTCCGACTGCCCGTAGATGCTCTCCGCTAGCGTATTACAGGGTCTGGACAAGCGCGGTCGTATCATCCATCCACCGCCAGGGTATCTCTACTGTGAGCATCTGCGCGAGGCGGTCTGGGTCATCTGCCCCTCCGCCCATCAGCGCGTGTCTCAGCAGCACTAGCGCTGCATTGTCCTTGTTGGCCTCATCGCCGACCTGGGCACCTTTCCTATCCATACGCTCGCCGAGCATACGGACCCAATGTGTGAGAATCTCCTCCAAGGTAGCTCTCCGTGCATTCGTATGATCGTACATATCTACGAGGCCGTCTGAACACAAAATCAAGAATCCTCCAGATATGTTAGCTGTGGACGGCTGGAGAGCGACGTGTTTGATGTCGGCAAGAGCGGACAGGTAGGGTGGCGATTTGTTACGAGGGAGGAAATCCTCAAGTTTGGAAGAGACGGAAAAGCTGGGAACGCAGTTCATGAAGACTCGTCTGGTGTAGGATACCGGAAGCTTGAAGATGTGGTCTCCGATGGCTATATGATTGTGTGAATAGAAATGTTCGTGTTTGATGCAACTTGTGGGGGATGGGGAAAGAGATACTCACCTCGTGTGACGGCGATTGCGCCGAGAACTCTGTCGAATTTGATGCATTCAGATTCGCTTGGATGTTCCTTGCGGATACGTGCTACCTCGGCAGGGTTCCTGCCGCTATGGTTTACACTGAGGATCGTTGCATTCCATGTACCATTGGAATTCTTAGTCCCGAGTACTGCAAATCGCATCAACCTGGTATGCTTAAGCATGACGGAAATGGCACGCACCAGCCTGACAATCTCCGAGACTGGCTACCCAGAGGTTCTCCTTCTTTGGGTCCACAAGCGAAACGAGAGCAGTCGTACCGCGCATGCAACGCAAGATTGCGAGATTGTTGGGGTTTGTAGGGCCGTTGATGGTGGACTTGATTTGTTCGTCTGTGAGGGCGGCGAGGGCTGCTTCATCGGGGAAGAGGTGTTTGACTCCGTGGGTTAGGGCGTCATCGACAGTTTGGATAGAAGACTGGAGAAGGGCGGAGACGATCGAAGGTGTAAGGGGTGCGGTGCCTGCATCAGTGAGAGCCCTGGTAAGAGCTGCGTGGATTAACGAGGGGAGCTCTTCGATGACGTAGTCTACGGCCTCTTCTCCTCCGTGGCCTGTCATAAGTATCAGAGACAGTTATTTCGAATCAAATTAGGTTACACGTACCGTCAAACACAGCAGAAAACGACCACCCGTCCCAGTCCAGGACGACAAAGCGGTCCTGGGAACGCTCCTCTGGGTCTGGACTGGGCTGCAGGGAGACGCAGCTCGTCGTTGTAGTCTTACCGTTAATGACATGGGCGGAAGCGAGACGTGCAAGCTCGGATGAGATCAAAGGTTCTGGGACAGCACGATAAGTCCAAGGACCGTAGCCTGGGGGGAGACCAAGAAATTCAAGCCACGTAGAACGCTGGGGGTAGGACATGTAGGACATGGTGAGGTAGGTCAATGTATGTGACCGTGAAGGGGCGTGGTGACCGTCTGGAGTGCGTCGATGAAGATCCTAGCTATAGGATATGAGTACTGTTAGTGGATGACGGTGGTCATGTGCTGCCATCACCGATGATCCGGATCAACTTCCAATGTGTACAGCAGAATCACATTCAAGTTGAAAGGACAAGAATACGACTTTAAGCGTCTACATGATACACTCCAAAAAGATATGTGCGTATATACATGAACAACAACAGTGAGGATAAATAAAGGCTGTTCAAGAATAAGAATACTTACGCCTTGCCCTAAAGGAGTTGATGAGTGAATGCAGTGGCGACCATGGATATAGGACTTACGGATAGTGGCAAACCAAATCGTTCTGCGCGTTTCCTCCTACGCTCCTGCTCCTCAGGATCAACATTTTCGACAGGTACTGAGCGCTTTCCGGTAGTCTTGGTGGCGGAAGTGAGAGTCCCAAAGCGCTCTGCTCGGGCCTTGAGTTTGTCGGTATTCTATAGGGCAGACAGTCATGAAAGAGTAGAAGTCAGTAGATGATGCGACTCACCTCGCCAGAGGGTTTGTCCTTTTTTGGTTGTTGCTGAGTGAGTTGTGTAGGCTCAACGTAGGCTGTACCGAAGCGAGCTGCACGAGCTTTGCGCTTATCCTCTTCTGACTGCACGGGTGCAATTGGAGCCGTGGTTGGTACAGGTGATGGAAGGGGCTGGAGTAAAGTCAGAGATGATACATGTCGGTTCAAAAAAAAAATAGGGCAAACCTGTTTGGGCGGAGAGGCGGGGGGAAGAGAGGCAGGTTTAGAGGTGAGTACTGGAATGGACTCTTCAACCGTCCAGTCTATTCTATGGAGAGGGTTAGGGTGTGGACACGTGGGGATGCAACGGCGTACTCTTCTGGAGGAGCGAGCTGGGTAAAAAGTAAGCATATGAACCAGGAGATGATGATAATGACAGGTACCAGATCATCGTCAGTAGACGGAGGGGGTTTAGCAGCGGGGTGGAGAGTGTGAAAGACATCAATAGCAGGGGGGTTTGCTAGAATTTTGTTGATGAGGTCCTGCTTTTTTGCATTTCCTGGAGGTATAGAAGCCTTTGAAAGGATTTCTTTTAACTCTGTAACTTTTAATGCTTTCCTATAAGATTATTAGTGAATTGATAGTAGATTTGTTGAATATAATTTACAGTTTTGTGTCCATTGTTGTTGATCAGGCTGAAGAAGGGTTTACGTAAAGGAACGTGACAGTATGTGGGGGTGTGACCGTTGTGGATTAGTTTGTTAGAGTCAACGCTTGTGCAGCAGCCAATCAATGGGCGATCCTGTCGATCAGCTGCTCGATTCCGCTTATCATCTAAACCATTACGCAGCTAGTCATCCTCCTCATCCCCCGTCTCCTTTTTCTCGTCAATCTTCTGATATTTATAATCATCATTTTTACCATCATTCCCGCAACCCTTCCCCAGGTCCTTCTTCTCCCGCTCATACAACTCATCGCAACTCTCCTGCAGATGACTTATTCCTCCATCATCACATCGAACCTGACCCAAATTCGCACCAAAACACTCCAACAGATGACCACCAAGTCGACGAGGAACCCCTCTATGTAAATGCAAAGCAATATTTTCGTATCCTCAAACGTCGTGTCGCTCGTGCTCGTCTAGACGAGGTGCACAGACTCTCAAGGCAAAGAAAAGTATGTTCAATTCTTCTTCTCCATTCAACCCTCAATTTATCCTATTTTAGCCATATTTACATGAAAGTCGCCACAAACACGCAATGCGTCGTCCCCGCGGTCCCGGTGGCCGCTTCCTCACAGCAGAGGAGATAGCTGCCCAAAAGAATCAAGCTGCCAATGCTCGTGACGTCGCAGACGATGATCCAGACGACCAACCCCCTCTTGACAAAGAAGATAATCACTCTCCTCCCACCCTCGACGACCCCGTCCTACACGTCAACCCGTATGCGCAGCCCCCCTTTTCTGCGCAGCACCACTTTCAAGACCCGGGCAGCACCCCTGTCACAACCAACCCTATCCCTCATCCTCCAAAGCCCCCCGCTCCTTCCTCTGGCTCCGTTACCCTCCGTCCTCCATATACCCCAGCTCAAATGCACCACGTTCCCCACCCTCACGCCCACGCCAGGCACCATCACTCCCACCTCAACTACTCAGAAGGTCTATATCCTACTGAAGAAGCTCCCTCTGGGAGCACTATGCTCTCTTATGGTACCCGCAATCTCGACACCCGTTGATCCAGAAGCTTTCACCTTTCTCTTTACTTCTTTACTTGTCTGCTTTGCCTGTAACCGTATTCCATAGATGAGCGGTTCTTAGAGTCGACGTTTCGTTTAGGATATTAATAAGTACCAAAGCAAAACAAATGCGTGGGTGCGAATGCGTATGCCTCTACTCTATCTCCATCGCGTCATCATCACGCTCGAAGCTCGATGTGATGATCTCCTCTACAGACTCCGCCTGTTCATCGACTTTGCGAGTAGGGGAAAGCGGCCTCAAGGGCCGATACAACACCAGAGCGCACGCTTCCGTACTGGGCGAAGAGATAGGAATGATAGGCTGCGGTGCTGTCTGGTGTTTTCGTAGGCGCCGAAGCAAAGGCGTTGATATCGAAAAGTGAGGCGCTGCGTCGTGCAGCTTCATCTTGTCGGAGTCTGCACAAGCCATCAGGACGTCTGCGATAGGCTTTGAAATGCGCTTACATTCTCCCTCGTCCAAGTATTCCATGTTCACCTCGGGCGCCACGGCCTCAATTTCGTGCGGAGGTTCCTCGACAGAGCTAGGGAGGACAACACTAGAGGGTGGAAATGTTGCGGATGAAGCAGTGGGATGAATAGGCGTAATCACCAGCCCACTCGTTGAGTTGTTTTGTGTGGGGTAGACCGGTGCCGACGCGAGCGTGAGGTGTGCAAACCCATGCTCCAGTGTGTTGAACTTGCGTCGCTTGGCGCGGCTCGTCGGGCTTGATGACGAGCGCTGATAGGGTGATGGACGGCGCTCGTCGTCCGTGTTAGAGACTTTACGCTTCAGAGGTGTTGGATCAAACCAGGGATGGCGGATGGCCTGAGCCCAGGTAGTCATTGTCAGATATGTCAAACCTGTTTGAGGACTATGTCTGTTTAACCGTGTCAAGAATTAAAATTCATCACGTGCTGTACCGTTCCTGACTTACCGGCAAGTTCCGTACTGCACCGCACCCATGGCCAAGTCAATACCCACCTATATTTCCCACAATACTGACTTAGTAAAGCGGCCTTATGTGACGTGTAGTTGCTTGTATGGAGCACTGCCTGTGCACACCAGCGGTTCTGAGTAACTTAGACCATGCAAGCACTACAAACACCTACAGCTATATTGGGTATGTTGGAACTTTTTTTATGGCATTTTGATCCATTAAGAGCCTGTTCAGCAACTGATGTTTACCAATATTTGAAATGAAGTGTAAGAGTGGCATGCAAGCCGGTATGTCGGAGTTTTAATAATCTCTCCTTCCGACTATGAACATTTCTTGTACCACCAAACATCGACTCACCCCCCAGCAGCGAAAGCGCATCTTCGCAATTGTAACTGTCCTTGTAGTGTGCGCTCAGTTTGAACTTCTGTACATGGCGTGAAAGAATGATAACAAGCCACCCAAAGCCACCTGGAATGAGGCTGAAATTGACACTTTCCTGGACTATCTGATCATGCAGAAATCCAAGATCGCAGGAACGTCATTCAAAGATGACGTCTACAATGAGTCTTCGAAAAAGATCGCAGGACTGGGGACACATGGCCCATCCAAGACTGGGTCACATTGCAAGACGAAATGGCAATCAGTACATTTTCTAATCTCATTCTCAGCCAGACTGCTCGCTAAGATCAACACTACCCCTATATAGCTGAAGCAGACCCACAACACCATCGAGAGATATCGGAACAATCGATCGGGATGTCATTGGGATGACGTGAACAGTGTGAATATTCAGGGGGAAGTGGCAGAAACGCAGTGGGGAGAATTTCTTGGTGCCAGCCAGGCCAACAAGGTATGTAAATATGCCCAGATCTCCAGCTGCTTCTTACCTTTTATTTTGAGGCAATGAAATTCTTCAAAAATACTGGATGGAGATTCCGGCAGAAGATGTTAGAGATCATGCCAAATGGGAGTGGCACTGAGGGCACTGCTGCCTATAACCCGGCTTCGTTAGCCGCACAGGCATCAGCACCTGCCGCTTCTGCCAACACTGAAGCCAGTGGATCAGCAACTGCCACTACTAGCGCTGAGGCAAGTGGCAATGCTATGGGTCTTGCCATTAGCATGCCCGGTGCTCGCAATGTGCCAAAAGACGCCGGTAATGAACCGGCTGCGGGCCCCGGCTTTGATTGGGACCAAATGATGTCTGCCCTTCCGTCCAGTGACCCTGGAATCGTAGCTGGCGCTTCCACAAACATCCCCCCTCCCCCCTCCCCCGTCGTCAGTTGCAGCAACTCATAGTAGCACCAGAAAACATTCGCATTCCGACATGCTCCTTTCGTCTAACACCACCCAAACATTGGTATCGCAGATGGATTCCCCCACCCTCGACAAGAAGCCAAAGTTGTCGACACGTGGCGGCAGTGCCATGTCGCATGCGACTAGTCAACACACAGGCTCCAAGGCCACCAAGGACGCCACAAACACTGTGGCGTTTATGAACCTTCAAGGTTCCATCAACCGCCTGACAGACAGTCTCAAGACGTCGCTGTCCAAGACCAATGAGAGTTGGGTAGCGGATGAAAGATCGCAGGCCTTAGCCATGATGCAAGATGACGAGAACATCTTGGCATCTGACAAGGTCACCCTCATGAACATGTTCACGAGGAGCCTAGCAGTTTGTGCCACCTACTTGGTCAGCAGGCCAGAGAATCACGTACCTTACCTGGAATCAGTTGTCCGCCAGGCTGCCAGGGGGGTGTATGGCGCGCTGTAATTCATCCAATCATGTTCTTCATTCGTTGTTCTGTATTCCAAGTTGTTCCTCGTTTCAGCCATACTCTTCAATATGCAGTGCATCTTCATTTGTAGCACAATGTACACTACTGTATACATTGTGAAAGTTATAGAACATTGTCGTCGTTGTCATCCTCACTCCCATAGTACTCATCTACGTCTTCCTCTTCCTCTGGGTCCTCGTCAATATCTAATGAGTGAAATACATCTCCTAAATCACGCTCATGTAAGATTCTCTGATAGTCTTCCCACATCTCCGTGGCCATGTGATCACGAAATGCATTTGCATTTGCATCACCAACAATCATATCATGATGGGGTTGATCATCATACACATCATCGGGTTGCCCTTGATAGGTGGGGTTGTCGTTGAAGACAGCTCTCTGAGGCAGAGGACCTTCACCTGGGTCCTGGGTACGTATGTAGTTGTGTAGAGCACATAGTGCTGCAGGAATACGAGCTTGAATTCCAATCTTGTACTCAGGGGATATCAAAAGGATGCGAAAGCACCGCTTCATGACACCGGAAATCTGTTCGATAACATTGCGAGCAGATGCATGATGAAGATTGAATAATTCTTCCTTGTTGACAGGCCTAAAAATATTATTGGATGAGCTGGACTACAAAAGAGAGCTGTAAGTCTTACCTGACACTAGCACGACCCCATTCAGCCAGATGGTAACGAACACCACGATAAGGGACCAAAAGCTGTCGGCATGAGGGGAACCCTAGGTCTGCAAGAAGATATTTTCCTAGCGGGATATCCAAGCCATCATTACGAGCTTGACCCCAGGGCCGTGAATCCATTGCTGATCCCTCCCATCCCGTCAGTGCAAACATAAACTTGAGGTCGAAGTCACAAACGAAGAGACAGTTTTGAGAGACAAAACCTTTTCGGTTGTAGTATAGGTGGCGGCTGGCTGAGGGAGGGAATGCATGGATGTGGCTACCATTGATGGCTCCAATAGCATCATGAAAGTATGGCCAACATTTCGGATTGTTGTGAATCGCACTGGAGACAGGTGCATTGGCGATGGGAAGGTGAACATGAGTGGTGTAGAAGGGGTGGGATGCAAATATATCTAGCATCTTTTGGAAATATCTATTAGGCAGAGTAAGCTGAGGTGTGAGACATACATGAAATCACAAACTTCGAAATAGTAGCATTTGATCGCTGGAATCATTCTGCAACGTCAATCCTGTTACACATGTGATGGCCAGCTGTTCTTTGAGCAACACATAGCGTGAATCAGTGTGCCCAAAGCTACGAAGGTCATGGACCAAGCTCGCAAAAACATGAGCATTGACACCGAGCTCACAATGGATGCGCTCTGGGTGGTCAGTGATTAGTTCAATCACCCACTCTTGTCCTGTGAGGGCTGATGTATGGTCAGGCTCGGGATCATCTGGGATCTGCTGCAGGAGAATGTGTGCTGTGGCAGCAAGTAGTATATTGAGGAGAAGGGCAATGTAGCGAAGAATACATTGGTGAACTGCAACTTGTGGCAGGTGAGTCTGGTCTGCAGGTTGAACTAGATGGGTCACAAGAGGTTGAACAAACAGTGGGAGCACATGTCCTGGATCCATAGTAACTATAGTATAGCTGCTAGTAATGATCCACGGCCACATATCTTATCACTATCGATCTTACCGACTACTTTCAAACTCTGCTTGAAACTCCACTACGCTCGTCACCAACAATTTCGTTTGGTTTTGCAACATTTCAGTTGCTGAACAGGCTCTAAAATGGCCTAACTACACGGGCCCATTATAATACATCATGATCAAACAGTCAGCATTTTGATGAGCATTATCATGCCAAAATTATGCACATTGAAATGATGATGTAATGGGCATCTTAATGGTACCCACCGAGTGTCAATGTGCATTTCAATGGTAACCCACCAAGTATTGATGTACATTTAAATGGTGCCCACTGAGTGTTAATGTGCATTTTAATGGCATCCCCATAAATGGTGTTCAAAGTAGTTTCCTGAAATCTCGCTAAGTTTGGTAAATGTTGGTAAGACTGTCAAAGAAATGTCCTGAAAATCCTGACATAAGGCTGGTGTCACTGAGGTGTTGTGAGACTTAACTGCAGCTTACACTGACATCCATGTGGAGTTTCAATAGACATGCCTGCCCTATGACCATGACTGCAGACATTCTCTCAAAACATCTCCCCACAATGTTGGAAGACCAGGCAGAACATTATGGACCCACCACCAGCTCCTCCTGCCCATGGAAAGAGCAAATGTGGCAAAGGAGGCAGAGATACCACTGCACCATCTTCCATTAGTTTGCAAGCAGCTCCTCACCGGACGAACAAGCTGGTTGACTTTCTTGTTGAATACCTAGCAGACTGCCACACACTTTTTTCCAGTGAAAGCAAGAAAACATCTAACCATGAAGCTGAGGGTCATGCCTCAGGCAGAGGCAAGAACAACATATACACTGTCATAGCAGTTGTTGTTTTCTCTGATGATTCTCAATATGCAGGCATCTATGCTATGAACCCCACCAAATTTCGAGACTCTGTGTCCAATCACATCGGGGTGTAAGTGATTCCACTCTCTGTTTATCATCGTTGGTGCTGATCAGACCGATTGAAGCATCTGCAATAAATTCTGTGATATTCGCACTGAATTCGAGTCAACAGGTGGGGCATCGTGCCCATCAATTCAGAGACAAGCATAAATTTACATCATGAGTCCTCTGCTCATCACGTACAAATTCTCCTAATAAAATTTGCAGGCAAATATGAAAGGGAATTTCCCTGGTATGATCAGCTTTACTCCATCTGGGGTTCCCATCCAGCTTTTGCTGTCAAAACCTCATCATCAAAGCCAGGTGTTGATCATGCAAGTGATCTCTTTAGTCTCACCCATCCCTTGGGAGGCTCTGTTCATCCCCCTGCTTCCTCTAGTGCTGCTGCAGGTGGTAGCACTGGCTTATATGATACTGAGTATGCCTTCTCTCCCAAGGTGGTCAGGAAGGGAGCCTTTATGGCTCCCCCATGCAGTTTGAGTCCGTGCCCCTCCCCCCACATGCTCAAGCCAGCGGTGTTGCTGGCAAATTCACACCTCACAGCACTCCTGAAACAGGTGCCAGCGGCACTTCACAGTGGGGCTATGGCTACCCTCATCCAAGTAACCATGGAGGTGGTGTTGCTGCCTCCCCCTCAATATACCTTTGGTCCTTCTGCTCCTGGAGGCAGTGGTGGTAGCCCCCTGCAATGGAACTATGTGCTTCCACCCCCAAGTACTTACACAGACAGTTCTGCTGGCTCCTCTGTTTTTGGTTATCCACTCCTTCCCTCCAGCACTGAGTCTCATGGCAGCTCTTATGCTCCCACCAGCTCTTATGCTCCCACCGGCTCTTACGCTCCCACTGCTCCATCTCCTGGCAGCTCTCATGCTCCTGCTATTCCATCCCCTGGTGGCTCTTATGCTCCTGCTGCTCCATCCTTCAGCGACAATTTTAATTACCATGGTCTCAATGATGACAGCCCCTTTGCAGATGAGATGGGGGACCTTCATATTGATGGGGTAGATGATGCTCATCATGATGATGACAACACTATTAGCCTGAACAGCCCACTAAGACCAAGGACTGGAAAGAAACACCAGGAACCTCCGTTGTCATGAGTACCAAATACAAACCATTATTCTTTCCTTTCGACTGTTGGTATTAAGCACCTATTCCTAGTGCTACTTCCTAAGTGCCCATGATTAGTCATAACCATATCCCTAAACCCACCTTTGACATTATGTCACATGACTCATTCAAACCTCCTAGAACATTCCAGAACCTATCCACAGCAGCCTCATGTCTTATGATATCATAGTTCTTTCTAATTATATCACATCGTACGATTCCATTTCTTATTTTATGATTGGCTAGTAGTTAGAACTCAGTTTGTATCTCCACTTGAATAAGTAGTATATAGTATGGATGTGTATAGTCAGTAGCTCTTTAGTTCAAATCTTTTGTCTCTACATTGTGTAGCAGCCCAAATGTCCTTGCTCAATCTATCCTTTTTCTTTGTGATATCTTGCATTTGAATCCTAGTCTCTGCTCTAGCATTAAGTTGTTTAGTGAGCCCATTCAGTGACAAACTCCGTCTTAGACGGGCCAACCGAGGTACATAATATCCCGTCCAAGACGGGCCAGCGGACCATGGGCCGATGGGATAATATCCTCGTTGAAGACGGGTGGGCCAAGATAGGTATCGGATAGACGGTTGGGCCGAGGTCAGATGTGTATAATATAAACGGGTGGGCCGAGATAAGATGTGTATCATATACACGGGTGGGCCAAGATAGGTATCGGATAGACGGTTGGGCCGAGGTCAGATGTGTATCATATACACGGATGGGCCGAGATGAGATGTGTATCATATAGACGGGTGGGCCGAGGTGGGTATCAGATAGACGGTTGGGCCGAGGTCAGATGTGTATCGTATACACGGATGGGCCGAGATGAGATGTGTATCATATACACGGGTGGGCTGAGGTGGGTATCAGATAGACGGT
>QFEX01000062.1:4568-15067 GCA_003316505.1 Suillus alpinus
TGAACATACATGGAAGCCTGACATCCTGTTCCTCGACCTTGACAAGGTACCCGTCCTTGCTCAATTTGGTCTTGTCGAAGTGAGACACGGGTACGCGCAATTTGGCAAGGCGAACGAGTTCCTTCCGGTTGATACCTACAGGGTCGGCCAGGACACCGCTGCCATCAATAATAGCAATGGTCTTGTCAGAGCTCAAGATTATCTCATCTACCGGGTGGTTAATCAACGCACTCCACGGGCACACTGCACATTACAACTTACTTGAACCAAGATCTCCGTCTGCAAAATTTTGCGTCAAGGATGAGAAATCCCAAAAATGAAGACGCAACATACCAGGACCACCAGTTTGCACTTTTGTGATGTCCGTCTCCCTCAGTGCAAACTGCTTGTAAATGCCGAGAACGTATTGACGAATAGACAATGATGTCATTGCATAGGTATCATGGGGGACACCGCCCAGAAGCTCAGCACTCTTGCCAGTGGTAAACGTTTTCCACCATGTCTCGGCACCACGGTCACGAGCGTGCAGTGCTGCCCAGTCCATCATGTCTGCCGTACCCTCTACGCGAGTTGTCGGTCATCTCGACGAGTCATTGCAAACGGATCTTACCATCAGGCCCGAAGAACAACAACTCCGGTTTGCCATACAAGTCAACGTGGCGTTCCTTAATTCCTGAGCTTTGGCTAGGGATAAGGAGGTCGATGATGGCCTGGAAGGACGATCAATATATCAATCAGTTCATATACATTGCACGCTTGCATCAATGTACTTCTCGAAGCAGCGTCTGGGCGGTGCTCCAAGACTAAGCAAAAAGTAAAAATACACCCAAGAGAGACCAGAAAATGACGCACGAAGGCAAAATAGTACCCTTGGCGCCTCCTTCGGGAATGTCCTTGTTCTTCAAAGATTGGGTGGCAGCTAATCCGTAATTTTCATCGAATAGCATCCTCTTGTTGATTATGTAGTTCCTAGTCGCACGGTGCTCAGTTGTAGGATTCCCTGCAAAAAAGGCGAACGTACTCCTCGTTGCTCGACATGACTATACGGATACCGCCGCGGGCAACATCTCTGAAGCGAATATGAAAGCCACGGAATTCGTTTCCGATGACGAGAAACATTCCGAAAAGCGGTGTTGGATATTCACCCTGGGGCAAAAAATCTGGGGCGAGACGGAACGACAGTGCAACCTTGGTTGGTTGATAGAAATTCGTCTTCAGAACGTGCCTGCAGCAAGGTCAGCTACCTGGTCAATCAAACTGTTTTTGAATTCACTTGTTGAAAATGAGGAAGCTCTCGAGAACTTGTAGATCTTGCTTGTTCGGGACTGCACGTCTGATTTTATCGTGCAACTCAGAGTCGGACAGGGGCTGGGTCGTTTGAAGACGCTGGTAGGAGAGAGTAGGACTAGGCGCTGCTCGTCAAGGCTGCCCCAATGCATATTATCATACTCGTTACTTACCGCAGCCGCGACGTCTGGTCCGCAGTCGGATAGTGTACCATGGCGAAGTTGACATAGAGGAGGCGAATCTGTTGGAGAAATATTGACGCGGGGAACCGAGCGAAACTGACAACGCACAATTTCCGGATGTGCATGGATGACTTGAGAAATGCTCTCCCGCGTGAAAGTTTCCTCTCTGAAGCGTCTCTTGATATCATTGAGCACCTCAGCGTGTGAGGGGTTCGATTCATCCAAGATGTTCCTGAGGTGGTGGTATGCGGGACCCAGGCGGTTGCAGAAGTGTTGAGCGAAAACCCAACCGCAATCTAATCAAGCATCAACTCAGCTCCTGTCTCAACAATATTGGACATACAAGCATAGGTCGCCTCCTGCACAGCATGTCCAGAGTTGACGGAGTCACGAAAAAAGGGGTTATCGGGGAGGCAGTACAGAAGGGATGCCTCTTTCATCACCTGGAATATGGAGTGCTCAATCGGCGCGGCCGTTGAGTCAGGCATCGGGTTTAGGTATAGAGAGATGATCGTGATCCCATTGGAGAACTGCTCTACATACTTGCGGGCCGAGTACAGCTGGTAAAAGTGATAGAGGTGCGAGAGAGCGCTGCAAATGGGTAAGATCGCCGTACTGTCACATATGCTGGTCAACACACCTGAAGAACCGGGAAGTGCCGCCCATTTTGTATCCGATGACAAGACGTCTCTCACGAGTGCCTTCAACTTCGTATACTTCCATTACAGGACCATAGCGGCTTTCAGCTTGCCACATGATCTTCTGGTACACCCGAAGAGTATGCGCGCTCGCACTCTCGAGGAAAGCAGTGTCGGAGACAGTGCGGATATCGGTACGTCCATCCGCCCGAGTTGGGGGTGGGGGTGGGGAAGGGAAGCTGCACTTGGTAATGAAGTAACAGCGCAACTGTTTAGCTGCTGTTGCTGATATGGATCCAGTGGATCGGTAAGTTTCAAGGCGGTAACATTCGGACGGAGTTGAGTTGTCGAGGTATAAAGAGTCAATTCTGCATCACAAACAGCATTGACATAGCGATTGCGAACTCTATGTGTAAACATACCTCGATTCGCAAGTAGTGCCAGGGCCCTCAGTAGAAGTGAGACCCGGTAAACTGGTGTGGATGAAAGTTGCTCCATTTCCTTTCTCATCGATCTTCTCGAGGTCGATGACGAGCTTATTGGAATCGTGCTTCGTGTATGCAAGAATCTTGGCACCAAAGAGTGCGATGATGTGATCAGATATCACAGAGGGCGATTCATTTTGAAAGTAGGTGTCATCGATGCCGAGTTGAGAGTAGAACCAGTTGACCTCGTTCTCAACCAGCTCGCGAGGAATGAATCCCTACCATTATGTTAATATGATGCGATGCGCAATGAGCATGACCTCAAGAGATACAGATTGCGGTACCTTGGCAGTCACATCAACTTTCACCTTGGCGCGTTGTTCATCTCTGCCGTTGAATATGGGTGTAGTATAGCCAGACAGGTTCCTGACACGCTGCATGGATTCCTCGGTGCTTGCAACGGAGTCATGTCCGTTGAGGAGAGTCATGTTGGGGTCACAGTGAATGCCTGAACTGAGACGAGGCAGGACGGCGTCGAGCACGTCGTTTAGCAGTGATTATAGGTCTATGATCTACAGGAAGGTCGCGTCCACAAAGATGAATCAATAGATTATCAGGGTGAGACAGCGTATTTATACGGACCGCATCTAGAATTCTGGACGTTTTGACTCTGCAACCATCCACTGTCACCTGCATAGCCGAAACCATGTCTGCCACGACAGTACTGTCGCGAATTCGACGTGGAGTTCAGGTAAGGTTGGTGAATTGGTCATAGCTTGAGGTGGCATTGCGGCTCCAATTGGCTTCAATTGTATCACCATTCAAATGCAGAATCGGCGAATAGATTTATACTCGGGAAGCACCGTGTCACAGCGTCGGCAGAAACCTTTCTTGAAAATTGAGTGCCATTTTACCCGCGATGCAACGCATGGCAAGCGTCACTTCCAGGCAGGTGAGATCTGCGTTCCAGGTAAGTTCAAACGATGAAGCTGACTCGAGTTGCAAACGACTGATGGGTCAGTTCCACGAAGTGTTGAGCGCGCGGCAGAGGCGGCGATATTCCCATCAGTTTCGAGCTGCGAGCGCGCAGCAACAGTTCTAAAGCATCAAAAGAGGTGCGGACATGCGTAACGCAGGCCATGACTGCAATTGATAAGTTCTACAATCAAAGCATAAACGCGGTTCTAAGTAGGACTCACAAGTCATGTGCATAGGTAAGGTGATCGATCGCAATCTAGCGCAAAGACTATCAAACAAGTAAATTCGAACGAAATGTTGTTATCATTTACTTACATATAGGAACAACAATTATACAGTGCAAGCGATAGTGACGAAAACAATAATACTTTGAACACGTATTTTGCTTCCGCATTCCTCCTGACATGATCGGTATAACGTATCCTTGCACCTCTCCTCAATCCATGTTAGCCAGCCCGTCACGGACGTACTCTTCGAAGAGGGATTTCCAGTCCTTGTGCCAACGGCTCAGGGCAGGCCTGCCCTCAGCAACATCCGCCGCAGCCCACATGATGCGTAGCTGATCGAGTTCGCGGCGAGACTCGTTGTCAGGACAGACGATATAGAAATCGCCAGCACGGACGTGGTCGAGCATGAAAAGAACTGTCTCTTCGGCCGTCCAAGCGCCCGCGGGTTTCACGCTACCATCGCGGGCGGTCAGACCTGTGAAGGTCCACCCAGGGCTGTGAAAATCACCGTGAGCTTTCATGTGGATACATCCGAAAGAACGCGAGACAGCTCACATGAAGAGATGCGCGGTGACGTTGCACGCCGGACTTTCGCGAAGCTCGTGTGCGAGTCCTTCCGTCAGGCTCTTCACTGCGGCCTTTGCGGCGTTGTATGCTGGGTTGCCACTGAATCACGCAGTATCGCGAATAGGACATCATGGTGAGTAATCCGGCCAATAACGGTGCAATGATCGGACTTACGGTGGGTTAGTGATCCCCTGCTTGGATCCAGTGTTGATGACTACAGCTTGGTTCTCCTGGTGCAGCATAGACTGTGGCAAAATGTCATCACCGTAAGTGTCACGATTTACGGTACACGTAAGAGGGGAACACCAACTGGCACAAAGGTCTGCTGTACATTGACCACACTAAACACCGTAAGTTGGACTACGTCATGCTCCCATCGAACAGATGACGAACCCAAAGAGATTGACGTCAAATGTCTTCTTCCAGTTGTCCAGCATCTTCCAGGATTTGCTGTCGGGACCTATTGCGGCATTGTTGAGGAGAACTGCGACCTGCGGGTAATAATCAGATCAGGATGTTCGCCCGATCCAAGATAGAATGGAATGAGATAGAATGGCGTGATTGAGGTGCAAATCATAGATTCGATGTACAATGTCGTAATTCGCTCACCTCGCCCCATGCCTCATAGACCTTGTCACGCAAGCGCACAACGTCGTCGATGTTTGACACATCGGTCGGAATAACAAGGACATTAGCCTCTCCAGCGATGGTAATAACCTCCTTGGCAGCAAAGGCCAAAACATCTTCCGCGATATCCGCCATAGCAATTTTCAGACCGAGCCTGGGTGCAATACAAATCACCAAAGCACCGAATGCAATAGTCAATCAGGTCAACACCGTCAGCGCAGACATATCACATTCGTGAGTATCTCGCTCGCGGGGTCAAGAGTGACGGCACCCACGCACTTTGCCAATTCGATAGCAGCAGCTCTTCCGATACCGCTCGCAGCGCCAGTGATAACTGCTACTCTACCAGCATGGAAGACTGGGTGAACTTCACTGTCCAGGGGAGACATAGCTTCGAAACGTCTATGGGAGGGGGTAAAAGGCGATGGGCCACGATCAAGAGGCATGTCTGTAGGTTTAGCGATGGGGTGCGATTCCTGAGAAATAACTGGTGATCGATTGGTGGTTATTATCGGAAAAAAACAGTCGAGCATATGACATGGCATTGTCAGCGGCCGTCGTGCATAGCGCAGGAGTAAATATGACCCACAAAAATACAATTAAATGGCTCTGGTAGACTCGCTGGACTCGCAAGCGCTGTCTTGTTCGAACAGTCAAAAGAAATAGCTGGGTCTCATACGATGTTTAGTTTACGATGTTTATATACCATGAGAGGCAACCGATCCAGGAGGCATCACCCGAACAGTCCGGACTCCGAAACAAAGTGCACCCACTCGCCAAAAATTAAATTAAATTAAATAAATAAATTCGAGGCTTGCGCATAGCATCAAGTAAATATTGCTCAAGTCTACTCTCGTCCCTCGTAATGTACGAAGGATCCAAGCCCGTACGCCAAGCCACAACGTGGTCTCCAACGTGATGTTCGAACTTGGAACCGCTTTGTCCTTGGTGGTTCGTTGTCATTAATATAATTGTTGCCCGTTGCGCGTTTTCCTGCCAGCAACTCTCCTCGGAGTCCTCGCTGACGAGATGTTCGTCGAATCGTCGTAGCTTCGGTTTCATCCAGGCTATCGAATTCCGTATTCTTTGGGGCCCCATTGTGGTAGGAAGGTGGTCTGCAGGCAGCCTTGCGAACTCGGTTTATGTAAGTGGAAACCTACAGGTGGTGGACCTCATAGTTCTTCCCTAGCCAGACCTGTAGAAGGCAATCGTGCCTATAAAGGTCCACTGGGATCCAACAACTGGGAAGTCGCACAAACACCCCGCAAATTTCAATTCAGGAATATTTGCTCTGGAATGCTGTAAAGCTCACAGTTCCTGGCTGAACGGCTGAACCGTTCAGCGTTAGAAGGTAATCTGACACGCTCTGAGCAGAAAATGGACTTCACACCTTCACCTCGAGGCAAAATTGATAGACAGTGTACTAGGACGGTCCTAAGGAGCCTGGGGGTTTCAGGAAACAAGACTCGCACCTGTGCCAGAAATGCCTTTTTGAGCCCCTGCCTTTGGACCCGGCACTTAGCTACGAGTTAGCATAACCATTCAACGTTAACAATAAAAGGTTCTGGACAGTCTTGTCATGCGGTCTATGGTACAAGAGCAAAAAGCAACGTGTTGGTTGGGCTAAACTCCAAATAGTATTACGAGACTCTCAAACGCATGCTAACCCTTGCGAGAATAACTTTCGTTGAATGAGATAATAATGCCAGTGGCCGTAGATACAGTGCACCCAAAGTTAGACTGAAAACAAGCTATCTATCGCATGAACAGGCGGACCATTGAATGTGCGCGTGTACAGAAGAATTACAGTAGCGAGAAAGCATAATGACTAGCCAATTGTCGTCCATATATGAGCGGTGGCTATTTGTAAACCGAAATTGAGTCAACACATACAAAACGATGGAATCATAATCAACATCAGCGAAGATTTAACCAACCAGGGAGGGTAGCATGCCTCGATCTGCCCCGGCAGATACATACTTGCAAGACATCCATTTTAAGACTCTTCTCCACCTGAGGTATTGGAAGAACCAGCAGGGGCTTCGATGCCCATCTTCTTCCGAACAGTCTCGAATGTCTTCAACATCTTCCTCCTTGCACCGAGAGCGGCAACACCTTTGGCCTCCAGGCCCGCTTCGTCGAGCATGACCATGTCTTGCCACTTCATCTTCTCAAAGTTAGGCGTATACTTGTGTAGCCTCAGGCTCCTGAGCCAAGCTGGAATGTCGTGAAGCAACGCGGGGTCAACATCTTCCTCATCCTTCTTCGCTC
This sequence comes from Suillus alpinus, assembly GCA_003316505.1. Taxonomy (NCBI): domain Eukaryota; kingdom Fungi; phylum Basidiomycota; class Agaricomycetes; order Boletales; family Suillaceae; genus Suillus; species Suillus alpinus. The sequence continues at coordinate 11,771 of QFEX01000062.1, forward strand.
CACTACCCGCGCTATTTCCACCAGAAGAACCGGTCTTCGGAAGCCCCGGGGATCGTCCTCCTCCACGGCTCCTGCTATTGTTGTTATTGTTATTGCTCTGCTGCATAGCAGCAGCTTGTTGAATGCCTAGCCAATTCTGCGGGAATCCAGCAGCCATTTGCGCCGCAAGAAGCTGTGCCTCGGGCGTCATTGAATTCATCCCCATAGCGCTCATCTGAGCTTGTAGGTTCAACATGTTCATCTGCATGGGGTTCATGCCCGCCAATAACCCTGCGCTTGGCATGCCCATCCCGAGTCCGGGGCTACCAAGTCCACCGATATTGAAACCGTTCATGCCCAGCCCGTTCAAGGGACCGTTCACGTCTTCCCCGCCGAACCTGTTCGACTGGGGCAACGCGGGGCTCCTACTGCTGTTCCAGTTGCCTGGCTGTTGGCTGAGGTTGAACTGCGCGTTGTTGGCGTTGGAACCCTGACTAACGTTGCGGCGCTGGCCGGATGGCTGCTGGGAAACGAGATTGCCCTCATTATCATATATATTGTTGTTTGGTTGTACGTTGGTTTCGGGGGCGGGAGCGTTTACACTGGCGTTACCCCTCGACGGCCGACGGAAGGACTTCGGATCAGCCATGAGGGGGACACGTGTACCAGGATTCCAGTCAGTGAGCTTGGCAGCAGCTGCATCGAGATTCTGGGAATGCGTGTCCTTAGAGAACATAGGAATCAGGGGTGTGTTGACGTTGCTGGCCCAGCTATCGCCGACCATGGGGGACAGGGCGTCAACTCCAGCGCGAGGCGTGCCAAGAGAACCGCTAAACTCAGTACTTTTGGGCCTTGAGCTGCTGCTGACAGAAGGAATGATGATTTCTTGCGCAGGGGAGTTGATATTCTGTTCTGCGACTTGGCTGAGTGCGGATCCCCATGAAGTACGCGAGTCACTGCTGCCGGACGCAAGAATGGGCGCGGAAATCCTGTGCGCTGCATTGCTTGCCTTTAGCTTAGCGCGTTGGTGGGCGAGCGTGGCGGCTGCGTCATTGCTAGATCCCAGTGCAGCTGAGTCTGGGGAAAGAAACCCAGAAGAAGTGGTATCGAGTGCAAGGGACTGCCTGTTCTGACTGCTGCTGAATACACGTGGAGAGGTCGGCATAGGCGACTTAAGTGCGGGGCTCTTTAACGACATCTGGGCCAACTTGGCTTCCATCTGACTCTGCATCGAACCTGCATCCCATAATTAAATCCGTGAGGTGATATATATCGGACAAGAAGGCTCACCGCCAATAGCAGGGCTCAAGAGAGCGGTCATCGGATCTGATCTCGCCATTTGTTGCAACACGGTAATGAAAAATCGAATTTGAACTTGGGTAGATTGTTGAAGAAGGCTGTAAAGAGCGGCAGTGCGCTCTGCTTCAGAAAGGACCTTGAACCCTTCAAAAAAAGCACGTTAATTGAGGAGGGCCTAAAATGGGGCGAGGCGCTTACATTGCTCAATGGCGCTTAATTCTTCTTTGAAATTGACATCCAGGGATGCAGCAGCCATCTCCTCGAGAGTCTCTTCATAGTTTTGGAGATTCTCAAACCACTGGTCAATTGCCTCCGATTCTGGGGTTTGAAACATGGTCGCGCTACCGAGTAGTTCGCTTGTAGGACGAGCACCGCTTCCTCCACCAGGACGAGGGGAAGCTGGTGCTAGAGTTTGACGAGGACCCATGGAAGCGCGAGTAGAGCGGCTGTGATCAGTGTTGAGAGGGGAAGGTGAAGGACTCGAAGGAGGACGAAGAGTAGACATGGGCGCTATTGGTGACCGAAAGGAACGATGATATGTGAATTGAAACTAGAGGATGAAATTTGATATGCGACGCTTGTGAAGATCCGCTAGCGGTGAAATGTAGGAAGAACTTATGTCGCTAGACACGTTTTTTTTTGCAAGATATAGGAAGGGGGTAGATATGTGTTCCTAATCCTCGAGGACACGATGAGAAGACGAGATTTTGGAAGGAGGGGAGTAGATATGGGATTGAGATAGCTCTCTGATGAGAACTAATTCTCTTTAGAAGGAGCCCTGACGTCGAGTCTTGGGACTATATGCTAGAATCAAAAGCACGATTGCAAAGTCTGCTGAGCAGAACTGATGACAGTGCGAGCACCGTTGCGTTGCGCTGCTTTGGGTCTAGACGAGACCAGCGGAGCCTGCCGGTCTAGCGAAAGTCAAAGCCTGCTAGACGATTGCGAAGGACAAGAATGACAGAAATTCAAGATACCTGCGGGCGACGAACAAGGACGACGTTGAACAGCGTTGAACAGCTTCCTGCTGTGTCACTGTGTTGTGTGTCACTTCCAAACGTTGTCTTCCCCTTTTGGAAAGTCAACAAAAACAACTCCCGCCGACTCATGCCGGTCAGTTTCATCCAATCACATCACAGCGGAGACTCAATGTTGCCGATCTTACCCACCCATGACCAGGAATATGACAATATTTGCTCGGTTTCTCATTCCATATTCAATGCTGTATGCAGTGGATGAGCGGCTCTTGCTGGCAGGGCGATGTACCCACAAACGTCGACAGTAATAGTGGGTGATCCTGTCGGTATTGTTGTGACTGACAATATTTGATACAGCAATCACTTTGTTATGAAAACAAAGTGACAGTTTACAATCTGGCTTGAGTCCTCCGGGTTAATCACCATCAGACTGTACCTACAGTTGAAGTGGGAAAGAAGTCATTTCCCCTGTTTGATCTCGTATTGAGTCTACCTGATTCTATCTCGACATGGTCAGTCTTCGAGCTTGGGTTTTTATATCGTGTTCCCCTGACGCCGACAGACGAAACGCACTGACATTATGAGGCTATTATACTGCCCTTTCGCGGTCATTGGTGCCCATTGCGAGTACTGGAGCGACTGCCTACTCCAGTTATCAGGTATGATTTTGCGTTGACGTACTCCTCATCGGATCCATGTTTATCTGATTGGCGGCTCCAGTGCCCACCCAGTAATTTTGCAATTCAGTGGCAAAACACCGTCTGTCTTGCAAATGCAGAATATCACTGACACATGGCCCATGGGCTCGGTGCTGTTCCGATCCCCAGCAGTACGTATGTAGTAATTTGTGACCATACCTTCTTTGTAATGCGACCGCATAGGCTCGGAGACCAGTTTGCCAGATGGACAAGTCACACTTATTCCGTATTCCGTAGACCATGATTCACGCGAATCTTTCACAAATTAACGGACGACGTGTCAGCTGCTCCGTAACGAGCGCAAACATTATCAGTTTAATCGTGGTAAGGGACTGCGTGCACAT
>QFEX01000063.1:0-21375 GCA_003316505.1 Suillus alpinus
TGAAACGCGACCGAAGGCTTCAGCACTGCCTGTGATGCGCGGAGTAAGATTCGGTTCTGCTGACATTCTTCAGTGTAAGGGGAAATGTTAGAACACGTTCTACTGCGATTGCGGCTGGGCTATGTAAGTAATTCCGATGCAGACAGGATTTTTGCAACACCTTATGATCTTTCATGATAGATATGCTTCTGGATTTCCATAAGAAATTGCAGTTCTGGTTGGAGGCGCACGGCATGTGCACTTACCTGGTAGGAGAAGATCGCCCAGGTCCGTCACGCTGGTCATCAATTGGCTGGCAGGAGTCATCAAAACAGTACACCAACCCCAGCAGATTGATGGCTTCATCAAGCCGCGAACGCCTGCTGTAGTCTAAGTTTGCTTTGTTGTTGTCGTCTTCAGCGAATCATGGCATGATCAATTAGGGCAGGTAAGGGTACAATGTCCGAATATCTACCGGTGCTTTGTGTTCGGCATCAGTCCTAAGGGATTCTGAACTCCAAGACCATCGTCCCTACAAGATCATAAACCTGGGTGAGTGCTAGACCAGCGTTGGCCCTGTGAAGTATAACAAGTCAACCTTTCGTCAATGCATCAAGGTGTAGAAGGAACTTGCGCAATGATCTTGAATTCGTTCAAGGTTCGCTCCTTGGAATTAAAAAGAAGCCACATGGTCATATCAAGTTGGTACGTTGTGTGACTGCCTGCCCCAAAGTTCAATAACATAGGTTCGGGCGCCTTATGATCATGAATGCGCAAATAAACTATCAGGCTATGCACTAAGCTCACCTTGCTAAACTCGTTGGCTCCTACGCCAGGGTCTTCGAACGTGTGGAAGAGCACGCAATCATCTAGCACAAGACATCAGCTCTGCAGTACCACCACTTTGAACCGCCGTCGACTCACGAATCAGCACTCGGCTGTTTGGTCCCATTGCCTTGCGAACATTATGGAGGATTGTCGTTGACTCAGCGTCGGGCCAGTCGTGAAGAATAGTCCTCAACTATATCAGATTTATTAAGCCCGCAATGAATGTGAACAAACTTGGCTCTTACATAGTACACATCCTTTCCAACAACGGGTGACTCCTCGAAGAAATTGAATGGTACGAACTCCGCGCGCCCATCGAGCAGAGCTTCAGGAGCATTCCTCTCCCATGTCTTATTGAATATCAATGACTTGCCCGCTCGAATGGTTATCTGGACCTGATGCCTGGACTCACATTTCTTGCCTGGACTATAATTTCTGGGAGATCCTGATTGGTTATTCTGAGATGAGGGAACATTTTCGCCAAAGGAATAGATATTGCTCCAGTTCCAGATCCTACATCCACCACAGATGATACATTGTCCCAAGGATAATCTTATGGCCCGCTTCACAGTCAGTCATGCTGACGATTCAAAATAGTGATAGCTTACGATGCAGCACCGCAGAAGCGCCTTGAATGTCAACAAAGCCCATCATGCCTCTGTGAAATATCTGTGCACAAGATTTTGTGAGTAGTCAGTCAGTCATGGGTGGATGAATCCGCACGCACATCGCGTGCCTCATCCTATACAATATGGTAAGGCATAGAAGGGCAGTACGATGGCGAAAACTCACATCCATTTCCCAGAAGCCGTTGTTTGTTCCTTCCTTCCTGAGAGCAAATGCTCGGGGTGATTTGTCGGTCTTGTCTGATCTTGCAAACTCTGGGTCGGTCATAGTCTCATAGAGAACTGCACCGTATTTAGGGAAGGGTTGCTGGATTCGTACAGAACACCCAGCATTGTTTGTTGACTTGAGTATGAGGGAGAGTCGGGTGTTTGCAAAGACATCTCGCTCAACTGCGTAACACCAAAAGCTTCAGAGAGAAATTTCCACCGACAGCATGATGCATATCACCTTCTTTGAAGCAACCTCTGAGTGACAAAGCTCGTAGGACGCGTGCAGTCTTGGTCTTATCGAGGTTAATTGCGTTAGCCAACGTATCCACACTAAGACCTTCCGGGTGCTTGTCCAGAACGTCTGCGATGCGTGATCGCACGGCGACGTCTGTGCATGCCCAATTGTAATTATGAACAAACTATCTAAGGAAATGAGCCAGAGCAGATATGCATCATCTATGATCGGCACTTACATGGTATACCGTGTGTTGGGGGGGAGCCAATATTGCGTTCAATTGATGGCATGCACCTTCGAGCAGCCTGATTGCCTGTCGGAGGGCGAGTGTATCTGTCGCGAGGTCGAGGGGGTGGAAGGTGCTTGAGTCGGTACCTGGGACCCCATGTCCAGTTTTCTTGTATTCCGCCATTGCTTCACGTGCGGAGGAGTTGATGATGTCCAAGAGAGCTTCAACCTTGACCTCATTCAATTCCGCCATTTTTAGGAGTGCATTTGTTTCCCTGTCAGTCGTTGGTATTTTATATTCCACGAGGAAAGAAGGCATCCCGGTACATCCCCATGGCGAAAACCATCTAGTGAGTAAGCCCGAAGGCGAACTTCAGGCCACGGGTGTTATCTGAGTACTTACGTAGCGCCACGGGATCCCGCCGGCGAAGGTGCAACGTCTACACTGCAATTTGGGTGAACGCGATCGTTTCCGACTGAAGTTGGAAATGACCGAATCCAGACAGAGTACAAGTGTCAGCCATACTAAATTTGGGTACAAATAAGTAGATTTGCGTAGGTGCTGCTGGCATCCACAACGCATATACTGAGTAATCAGCAGGAGAAGATCATCCACCCTGTCGTGCTGTGAGGTTCTCCACGTCATCAATCAGCTGGCCATAGTCGTCAAATCACCACACTAACCTATATCCAATCGCTTCATGAAGCCATAAACTCCTGCTCCTGCGAAACTGGTTGTACATTTTTGAGCTACCTGCACAACAGCCGGGGCCAAGGGACCACCTACTATTTGTTCAGCAGAACACAATTTAAAACATGCAGATGGCTCCAAATCCGCCATTGGCATTGCGTGAACTCTGGGAAGGCATCTAAGCTCGACCCATGCCAGATAAGGCGAACTAGCACCATAATGAAGCGCTCCATTGGCAATTGGATAAATTTTATGCCAATACTCTGGCACAGAGGCAAAATTCTCCGCGTTCAGCTCGCAGACTCCATGCAAGGTGAGGAAATGATGCAACGCAGTTATAGATTCACTGATACTTCTACAGAGGAGGCATCCTGCGCACGACCTTTCCCTCGTTCTTTGCATGTATGGTGAGCCTCTCCAGTATGGAAGACTTCGCCCACCGCTCAGGTGGCGAACGACTTTCAGTCGCCCAATAGTATATATCCCAGTCCGGTTCGTCAAGTAGCTACAATGAAACCTAAGTTTGAAACGCCACCGATCAAAGGAGCGAAAGTACCTTGTCATACTCCTTCAATTCTGTCTCGTCCATTTGTCCCAGATGATCTCTTGCAAACGTACTCAGCAGGAGGTCACTCTCCAAAGTCCCGCGCTTCCTGCTCTGATATACGAGTCTTGCACGCAATGTCTCCTTGGACTCCCCCGGGCGCGGAATGGGAGTAGGTGGTGGGATATCAGAAGGTGTCTGAGTGTTGGAGAGGTGTTGTGCGGTATGCGGGAGGGGCCATGGGTCTGCAAACCATCGTGGTGTCGTAGAAAGCGTGCGGCATGGACAGCGTGTTGCCTGAAGAGCCAATCTTCGCGCAGAGAGAAATGCCAACATTTTGTGTCAGTTTGACTGGTGAAATCAGAGGTTGTGTAATCGAAGTGGTGGTTCGTAGAGACAAGCAAGTTGACCTTATGTAAAGTTCTGATGGGAGTAGTAAGCGCGCGCCTAAGTGTTTCATCAACGCATGCAGTATCGTTCACACCGGTACCATGCTACAACCCCATCATCTATCCGACTCATGTCATCTACTGGCAGAGCAGGATACGAAATGGTTCCCGTGCACGACCAAGCGCGCCGTACTTCCTCTCCTCGGCAGAAATCACCAGTTTCCTGCTTCTCGTGTTTGCGACCACGGAGAGTATTCACCTTCTTAAAATTTGCGCTTCCACTAGTTTTCATCGTATGTTACACGTTATACTACCTCTATGACCCGCGCGGCCACATTGACCTCGTATTATATCAACGAGAATGGATACAGCGCGAAATACTCCCGCTGTCCCCACTTGGAGGATGCTTTGAGCCCGAGCGTGTCAGCCCGCTATACAATGTCAGCGAGGCTGTGTATGGCAAGAAACGCTTTGAGGTTCAGGCAGGGGTAACCATGCGGATGGGTATGGACTGCTACGAGTTTGCAGGAACAGTAAAGTTTGCAGAAGGGGAGTGGATGGAGGAGGAACGGTATATCCCACCAGAGGAGCGAGCACAGTTCCACACATATTGGCGCTTCGATCTCGCGCCCCTCGATGAGAGACAAGACTACATGCTGAAGTCATTCTTCGCCACGCAAGACCTCCCTCGCTCTCGTCTAATACTCTGGTCAAATGGCGACTTATCGCCCCTTCCTATCGTGCAAAAGTACCTCGAGCTGTTCCCTAACTCGTTCACACTTCAGGTTGTGGATTTACCCGAATTAGCAAAGGGCACACCAATGGAGAATCACCGCTTCCTTAATCTTGAGGACAAGAAGGCATGGGTAGACGGCGACCTCGTCCGGCTACTTGTCATCTGGACATATGGTGGTGCTTGGATAGACATGGACATGCTCCTAACCCGAGACCTCTCCCCATTGCTTGAGCACGAGTTTGTGACGCAATGGGACTGCTACGGTAATTCGACAACCAACCCGCTCTCACCCACGTACTTACAAGATTCCACAGACAAAATTTACCAAGCGTTTAATGGTGCTCTCATGCACTTCCACAAGCACTCGCCTTACCTTTGCGAAGCTTTCCATCTCATGGCACACAGTACTCCTCCACGTTCTCCAAGCACCGATTGGGGCGCAATTTTATATCTTCGGCTCTGGCGGCGCCTCCTTAGTGAATCCATACCCCCCTTCAAAATCCTACCGTTCTGCCTTTCCGATCCTCTGGCGTGTCGTCTCGACAATAGCGTGCCAGACCCATTTGACCCTGATCGTCGGGACGGGAAGTGGACGGGCAGACCTGGGGAGGGGCTTGAGGAGGGCGGAGCACTGGATAAGGCACTAGGGAAGATATTTGCTGTGCATTTGCATAATCGTTGGGATAGGGCGTTTCCCAAGGGCGGTTGGGTGGATCGCCTGTTGTTGAGGAGGTATGAGGAGGATATAGAGAGGAAAATGAGAATAGATGGCGGCGAGCTATGATGTATTGATCTGCTGTGAGTACTTTGGACCGCGGTGGTGGCGGCAGACGCTAATGACATTTGCTATGGACGTGAACTATAGCATTTATACGATTCAAACTTCTAATGATGCAAGGTTTATAGAGCGCGCTATACTTTTTATCGCAGGACTGGTGTGTATGGACCTGGCCAATCAAAAGTATTACATGCATGTGAGGTCCTTCCAGTGAAATCGTTGCCTGATTACATACGTGTATGCCTTATGGCACGAACGAACCCGACGCGGGACGACTCTACAACGCCACACCACCAAACGAAGTCTGAATCACGTAGTACGTGACGCGCTCACTGGCTTGGAGGTTGGGATCTTCATCTATCAATGCTCATGACTGCTATCTGCAGATTCGCAGTAACTGAACCTTCACGATTCCAATAGCAGCATAGATCTTGGCAACCCTGTGATTTTCTTCGACTAGTATCTCGCTCGCGCCGTTCAACTTCCATCCAACTTCTTCTCTTACCTTCTCATTGGAAAAATGGACTGGCCACATTACTATCGAATCAGGCTGCAGGCATGCATGATGATCCATCATGATGGAGCGCATCGGACTCAATTTAATGTCCGAGCCTACTGTAAGGTGGGCTCAAAACCAAACTTATTCGGGCGCTATTACATAAATAAGATGCCATCGTCATGATCAGGTTGAGGCTGCGACGCCTTGTGTATTCAATATCGATCATCGATTATGTATACAATACATAATGGAATGACTACTGGGCTATAAAGGGCTCATACCAGTCATCCTCTTGCTCGAACTACACCTCCTTGACGATAACAGATGGCTGCTCTCGACATCAACCAAGTTCGTGCTTGTTTTCCGTCCCTGGCATCAGGGCACATCTATGCCGATAATGCAGGGGGGTCGCGGACGGCCCAGCCAGTGATCGATCGGATCGTGGAGTATCTGTCCAACACCAACGTACAGCTAGAGGCTGGCTATTCGGCTGTGAACTCCCAGCGCGTTGTTGAGGGTTCCATCACTGCTGCAGAGTTGTTCAATGCTACATCTCTTGATGAGGTTGGGTTTGGATCGAGTTCGACAATGCTCTTTGAGAACATCGCTAGAGCACTCGAAAATGATATCCAACCTGGAGATGAATTCATCATCACCTATGAACATGAAGGTTTCTGCCATTATCTTCTTATGTCTTCTTAAATAAAACTTACTGCTCATCTTAGCCAACAACGGTCCTTGGAAGCGTCTGGCTGTGCGGCGCAATGCCGTGGTCAAATATTGGTATCCTACACCAGTATCCGCGGACAATCCATACTCGGTCGCATACAAGGTTGAAGAACTTTTGCCGCTCGTTTCTTCACGCACCAGGCTGGCCGCGATCACCGCGTGCTCCAATATTTTAGGATCCGTGACTCCTGTGGAAGAAGCAGTGAAAGCTCTTCGCCAGCGTGCAGAAGAGCAGGGAACAAGAAAGTTTGAAGTGGCTTTGGATTGCGTTGCATACGCATCGCATAGAAAAATGGACGTACAAAAGTGGGATGTCGATTACTGCGTGTTTTCTGTGTACAAGGTTTCAATATCTGCGACTTTGTTTGATTTGACATCTGACACTGACAACCTGTTTTGTAGGTGTTCGGGGCTCATAATGCCGCTGCATACGTGCGGTCAGCGGCTCTGCAGACATCCTTCACGTCCATTGTCCATGATTTCCTAAAGGTGGACAACAAGCCCCATAAGTTTCAACCAGGCGGTCCGGGCCACGAGCTCGTGTATGGTGCAACGGCAATCGTGCCATATCTAAAGTCGTTGACTCCAAATGATGATCTTGCAGCATCTTTCAACGCGATCGCAAACCACGAGCAGGAAATTTTGACGCCCCTGCTCCGCTTTTTGACGGATGCAAAACAAGTTGACAGGGGTGTTCGCATCATTGGGACAAGCGAGATCAATCCCTCAAGGATTCCCACTGTCTGCTTTGTTGTCGTCGGACAGAACGCGATGAAGAGCAAGGATATCGTGGAAGCATTTCACAAAAAGGGAGGGGTAAGTCTTTCAGTGATCTCATTTACTGTCTTCGATTATGGGTGTTCACAGATATCAATACAATGCGGCCACTTTTGCGCGTATTATCTTATCGATAATCTACGCCCAAAGCTGGACGTGAATGACGGGGTCGTCCGCATCTCATTCGTCCACTATAACACCGTTGAGGAAGTGGAGAAGATCGTGGACGTTCTGCGGCAAGTTTTGGCGTAGCGAACGTGACAATGTATTTTTCTAGTACCACATAGTCTCGAGATAATATTGTTACATAGCCTATTGAGTATGCCGGCTATAACACTAGGTGATTTCAAGTCCTCGGAGTCAAGTAAGTGACGAGCCATTAATTTCTCTGGACTATCAACCAGGTTGCTAAAAAAACGCAAACACAACCTCGCGCGCAACATCGTCGTCGACGGACCACATAAAACCTATGACATAGCTGCAGCAAGATGGATCGACTTGTCGGGACTCTTCTCATCGCCCACGGTAGAGACGCATGAGAGTCGCCAAAGTCGGGGTGTATGAGATGTAAAAGTGACACAAATTGTCTCTCTTCTTCTCGTAGGGTCCTGCTGCATGCAGAGAATGTAGCGTGAACTCGCTCAATATTCAGTCAATCCTAGAAACTTTTCTGGTGCACGAACAAGCCCAGATAACAGAGACAGGAACAATAAAATTATCATGGCGAGTCAGACGCTCTGAAGACACAGAAAAACAAATCTTTTCCACGGTAGTATTGTTAACAAGTCGACTGTTGCGCTGCGGTAGCTCTGTAGAATCTGCACAAGCTGCTGCTGCCCAGCATTTCCTCGCAGCTAGGTAGTGGAGAGAAACTTCACCACTCCCTGATGCTTCCATCCTCCCCCCTCCATATCGGGTTACGCCACGCCTCAACGCCGGCTCGACTATGTTCCTTGGCACGGGCGCGCACAAGCTCCTCGTTGATAACGATACCCAATCCAGGACCTATGTACATGTCAAAATGCATATTCATTGTAGATTGGAAAGAAGTAGCAAAGTGTGCGGTGCGCATATGGGTAATCAGATCTGTCCAAAAATATAATGGACCAAACAGGGCGAGACTCACCGCTGGGAGTTGTGACATACCCATCCTTCACAGCAAATACACTCGGATCTGCGAGATACGTGAAGAGGTCTGCATCATCGCTGTTATAATGCATCTACATCCAGCCCGTCTTCTAAGTGCCGTGTCTCAAAAAACATCGGAGCGAGAAACCCACCTGCCAGCTCATTTCTTGAATGAAATCTAGACGCCAAAACAATGATTAGTGCTTGTTCTAAAAGGGTGGACTGTACCGGTAATACCCACAATTGAGCTTCGACACGCCAACGGCAATACATGCTGCCAAAGCAATCGGTCCTAGTGGACAGTGCGGGGCAAGTGCGACATCGTATGTTTCTGCCATGGAGGCGATACGCGCCAACTCCGATATTCCACCGCAATGGGAGACCTTATACAGTTTTGTCAGTTGGTTGAAATATATGGCGAGAGGCCAAAAGAAGGCACAAGAATGGGCCGTGGAGGTCAGCTGAGAGGTGAGTACTTACGTCCGGTTGTGCGACATCTAGCGCATGTCCTTCGAAGTAAGGGCGAAATTCATGTCGCGAGTAGAGCCGCTCCCCAGCTGCAATAGGAGTGGAGACGAGATGCCCAAGGTCCGCAAACTCCGAAGGTTGAGTAGGCAGAAGGGGTTCTGAAATTAAATTCAGTACTTGTGCGAATGGACTGCATGCTTTAGTAAGAATGCTTCTCACCCTCAATGAACAAGACACCCTCGCCCTCAAGAAGCTTGGCGAGCTGGCGAGCCATACCCTTGTGCACTCGTCCATGAAAGTCCACTCCGACATCCATCCCTAGCGCGCGAACTTCACGCACGCGTTCTACGGTCCCCTTCAAGAGCTCGGGAGAGTCAAGCCACGCGAGAGCCTCTGCCTACAGTTCAGATTCGCTGTATAGCAAGGTTTCAGAGCTTACCAGTGGCATTCATTTTTACAGCAGTGAATCCCTGCTCTTTGCGCTCACGTGCTGCTTCACGTACAGCACTCGGATGGTCACCACCAATCCATCCATACACACGAACACGATCCCTGACTTTACCACCTAGAAGCTGCCACACAGGAACTCCGAGCTTCTTGCCTTTGATATCCCAGAGTGCAATGTCAAGACCAGACAGAGCTGACTGGTTGCGATATACGATTAGACGAATGGCAGACAAGGAAGCAGGTAGAGACGCCCACCATTAAGACGGGTCCACCACGATAAAACCGAGCGCGGTACGCAGTTTGCCAGATATCTTCGATACCATCCGCATCCCAACCAAGGAAACGCTGTGCAAGGTCAGCGAAAGCGCCCTCAATTGCTTCGGTATGTCCTTCGAGGGTGCATTCCCCCCAGCCAACGAGCCCATCGGCTGTCTCTATGCGCACGAAGAGCCAACGCGGAGGTACACGGAAGACCTATGTTTGAAAGTGAATATGCTGGGAAGCCTGCTACGCGTTGTGAAACGAACCTCGATCTTTGAGATGAAGCTGGAAGCTGAAGTTTTAAGGGACATACTTACCTTCCTCAGTGGAGATGAAAAAGTGAGAGAGGGAGTATCCCTTCAACTGCATGGTTCACGATTGAATATTGGATTTTGAGGGTGATCATCTGAACATGACCGGTCCGCGTGGTACCGACGGACAACCCGTATTCTTGAGCACGCGCTTCAATACGCGCTCATTATGCAATGGGGCACGTGTATCGAACTAGCTCATTTTCATCCTAAGCCGTGCAATTGAAGGCAATCAGAGTGCACAATGCCACACTGGCTCTCCACTTGTGAAATCGGTTTCGCAATGCTGCGTCATATTCATGGTCTTGTTCAAAACACTTGTTTCACCTTGACGAGCAACGGATGAGCACCAGGAAAATACCCTGTAAATGGCTTAGGCAACGAAGCAGAAAAGACGTGCGACAACATCTCCTATACAACGAAATGGAGTACATCACAGTGATGGAGAGGACAAAAACGTCCTACCACACATCTCCCGAATTATAAGTAGTCATCCACGCTGCACGCTTCATATACCCATCAATCAATGAGGTACTTGCGCTTGAAAAACGACCGGAGGTGGAGAATCTGCCAAACGCCAAGGCCCGCGAGTGAAAGAATGGTGAACCAGGCAAAATTCTGCACGCGTCGATTCGTCACAACTGCAAAGAACATAAAATTGATAAGGAGTAATGTGCAGGAGTCCGAGGGAAGACTGACGATTAGTGTCTGCAAAGCGTTCTTCGCGCTTCTTGAGATATTCAAGCTCGTCAACTATCTCTTTTACAACGCCTTCCAGCTTTCGCATTTCTGTCTCGAGCCCAGAGAGTGATTCTTGATTTGCAATTGCGCTTCATGACAAGGAGGAAGTCAGTAAGCTATCATTAGCTAACAAGCAGGATACACACTTGTAGTCAACAGCGTCAGCTCCAATATCAATATCGAGATCGACAGTGCGCGTCATATTCCGCGCCATGTCTAGTTTGATCTCTATAACGCCATAGGTGATGACCAGTAAGACAAATGGGAACAACAAACGTACCGGGAGATAGGTAATTCTTGAAACACACTCCAACCTCTCCCTCGCCATGTGCTGTGACGGCAAGTCTCGTCTCGCCTTTAATGTCACGTTTTGAGAGGTAGACGTTGTGGTATGTTGAATCCAAAATTTCGATGTCTACCCGTTGGTGTGCACCAGGGCCAACGTTGGCGGTGACGATGACAAGTGCATGGGTGTGTGCAGCGTTCCATATGCATTTTGGGATGGGTAAACGGGATGCTGGAAGGGCGAATTTGATGGCGTGCGTGAAAGGAGCAATGAATGCATAGAAGACGAGAAGGGAGAGCATCGTTATTCGTGCCATGACTATGTGCACAGAGCTCCGAGCGAGAGGGACGGTCGAAGTAATAGTAAGTGGCACTGGTAAACGACGTGGTTTTCACGGCAATCAATCAGATTACCGGCAACTCCAAGTATAGTGCCACTATCGGTTCGGACTCCGAGATGACATCACTCCTCCTCCTGTCTAGTACAACATTTGTCTCTCAACACGACTCAGTGGTGTTAGAAGGCAATGCGAAAACACTAGCAAAATATCCTCCTTCCCTCAGACGGTGCATTGAGAATCATTGTGTGAAGGAAATGACGGAAGATGAGTGTGATTTGCAACTATGGGCCATTTTCCAACACCGGGCCAGAGATAGCACCTTATCTGTGGTGCCTTCTGGCTTACTCACTAGATGGTTTTCACCATGGGGATGTACCTGGGTGCCTTCTTCTTCGTGGAATATAAAACCCGAACGACTTTGACAGCGAAACAAACGCACTCCTAAAAATGACGGAATTGAATGAAGTCAAGGTTCAAGCTCTCTTAGACATCATCAACTCCTCCGCACGCGAGGCAATGGCGGAATACAAGAAAACTGGACATGGGGTTCCAGGTACCGACTCAAGCACCTTCCACCCCCTCGACCTCGCGACGGATACACTTGCCCTCCGACAGGCAATCAGGCTACTCGAAGGTGCATGCCATCAATTGAACGCAACATTGGCTCCCCCCCAACACACGGTATACAATGTAAGTGCTGATCATAGATGATACATATCTGCTCTGGCTCACGTCCTTAGATAGTTTGTTCATAATTACAATTGGGCATGCACAGACGTCGCCGTGCGATCACGCATCGCAGACGTTCTGGACAAGCACCCGGAAGGTCTTGGTGTGGATGCGTTGGCTAACGCAGTTAACCTCGATAAGACCAAGACCGCACGCGTCTTACGAGCTTTGTCACTCAGAGGTTGCTTCAAAGAAGGTGATATGCATCATGCTGTCGGAGGAAAATTCTCTCTGAAGCCTTTGTTGTTACGCAGTTGAGCGAGATGTCTTTGCAAACACCCGACTCTCCCTCGTACTCAAGTCAACAAACAACTTTTGGTGTGCTGTACGAATCCATCAACCCTTCCCTAAATACGGTGCAGTTCTCTATGAGACTATGACCGACCAAGAGTTTGCAAGATCAGACGAGATTGACAAAGCCCCTCGAGCATTTGCTCTCAGAAAGGAAGGAATACACAGCGGCTTCTGGGAAATGGATGTGAGTTTTCGCCATCACACCGCCCTTCAATACCTTACCATATTGTGTAGGATGAGACACGCGATGTGCGTGCAGATTCATCCACCCATGACTGACTGGCGACTCACCGAATCTTATGCACAGATATTTTACAGAGGCATGATGGGCACTACTGACATCCAAGGCGCTTCTGCAGTGCTGCATCGTAAGCTATCGCCATTTTTCAATCGTTCAGCATGATGCTGAAGCGGGCCATAAGATTATCCTTGGGACAATGTATCCTCTATGGTGGATATTGGATCTGGAAATGGAGCAATGTCCATTCCTCTGGCGAAAATGTTCCCTCATCTCAGAGTAACCAATCAGGATCTCCCAGAAACTATAGTGCTGGCAAGAAATGTGAGTCCACACCACCATTCCAGCGGGCAAGTTATTGATATTTGATCAGACATGGGAGAAGAATGCTCCTGAGGCGCTGCTCGACGGGCGTGTGGAGTTCGTGCCATTTAATTTCTTAAAGGAGTCACCCGTTGTTGGAAAGGATGTTTACTATGTAAGAGCTAAGTTTGTTCTCATTCACTGTGGGCAGTTTGATAATCTAATATAGTTGAGGAGCATTCTTCACGACTGGCCGGACGATGAGTCAAAGGCGATCCTCTATAATATTCGCAAGGCAATGGGACCAAACAGCCGAGTGCTGATTCGTGAGTCAACTGCGGTTCAAAGTGGTGTTTGCTCCAGAATCAATGTCTTGTGCTAGATGATTGCGTGCTCTTCCACACATTCCAAGAGCCTGGCGCAGGAGCCAACGAGTTTAGCAAGGTGAGTTTAGAGTTTAAACTGATAGTTTATTTGTGCATTCATAATCATAAGGCGCCCGAACCTATGTTATTGAACTTTGGGGCAGGCAGTCACACAACGTACCAATTTGACATGGCTATGTGGCTTCTTTTTAATTCCAAGGAGCGAACCTTGAATGAATTCAAGATAATCGGGCAAGTTCCTTCCATACCTTGATACATTGACGAAAAGATTGACTTGTTGCGATTCACAGGGCCAGTGCTGGTCTAGTACTCACTCAGATTTATGATCTTGTAGGGACGATGGTCATGGAGTTCAGAATCGCTCAGGACTGATGCCGAACACAATCATATATGATATTCTGTTATTTTTCTCTTATCTTCCCCGATTGATTATGCCATGAATTAACGAAGACGACAACGACATGGCAACTTAGACCCCTGGACGCCACAGTCCTCGCAGGTTCAAGATGCGTATATATTCATGTAATCTGTATTCTCACGGGCAACCCCCAGTGCTTTGCCGAATCAAATGTGCTGCATAGACCGCTGTAGACGAATGTTATAACGTTAAGCGCCCATCCAAGCAGAGCGCGAAGCGCTCCACTTATCACGAACTTGGTAAAATACCTAGCCAAGGCAAATAAATCTATCCATATGCTGTTAACCTCCATTTCTCCCGCAATTAATATGGCAGATCACCTCGTACAGCTAATGTGCTTGTCCTTCCTCGCCGTCGTAGCCACTTTGACAGCATTAAAAGCTGGATGATACTAGGGTCAGGAGGAACAGTATAGTAAAACGCAGGTGATTGTGGGGACTTCAAAAATTCTGTCAGCACTATTGTAAATTACCGAAAGCGAGGTAGGGTGACTGTGGGTGCAATCCAGGGGTGGTAGTTGATCAGCGCAATGCAATGGCCCCATGACATACAAGCAAGCCGCGCGACGCGCGGCCAACATTTCGACATGCTGGACCTTAAGAAGCCCATTTCGCGATTGTCTGTTCGTGTTGAAAACGGAAGCCAAACCGCCACAAACTAGTCACGTGCATTATGGGATTCATTGCGACGGCTGGTCTCGGAGATGCTTTCGGACCAATGTGTCACTAAAGCCGTTTCCTTTCCGTAGCACTTCTACAATATGACACGACCGCGATGCGGTGTCATAGAACGGAATGTAATGGAATAACGAAGGGTGCCTAGAAATGTCGCGTACAACACGAGCCCCTCTCACGCCTCGTCATTGCGTTCACCATGGGCATGCCTTCCATACGCATTCGCGGCTGCGATACTGCATCCATCACCAATGCCTAGGGGGGAGAATTAGCGCAAAATGGAACGTTTCAGTCCGTGGCATATTCCAGATCGTCGATATATGCATCATAATCTTTGCACGCAGCCTTGCCCCGCCATCTGGTCACTTTCGTGCGTAGTAAGTGCTCGATGTCATGAACCCCTTCACATGCAGACAGTGCTGTGCGAAATTTATTATACCATGGCCGCCGAGAGCTGATGAAAGCAGTGAGATATGTGATCACGCGACGAAAGCTGCACGAGCGACATACCACTGGAATTCAATAAAATGTCTGACATGAGCCTCGATAGTCTTACGAGTCGCAATTTCAGGAAGCTCTTTGCAAATTTCTAGGTATTCAAGGGATATTCGAACAGGGTCTGGGATGACATTTGCAAATATGCTGTTCGTATGTGATCAACGATGCGGTACCAAGAAATGGAGAACAGCAGACAAACCAAGGATTACCGAGTAAAGTTTCTCCTACCATAACGCCATCAGCTTTGGTCTCATCCTTGTTCCTCTGTACATCCTCCCACGTGCGAACATTGCCATTGCTTACGACTGGTACTCTGAGCGTTGTCTTCAGAGTGTGAACCACATCTAAATCTGCAGCGCCCTGACGCCGCCGTCTGGAGGATACGTGGCGCGCATGAAGGGTTACCCAAGATGCGCCTGCCTGTTCCAGAAGGCTGGCAAATTCAACTGTGGATGATGAGGGTGACGACGAAGGACAGAGACGTAGTTTTACGGAAGTCGGTGGCTGCAATAGGTGGGACATCGCAGAAACTGGAATAACATGCCTACCAATTGAGAGGTTATTCACTAAGAATAAAGTTGAAACTGCTTGCCTATGGTCTGGACAAGTGGCCAATCCTTTTTGGCTAGAAGATAACCACCGTAATGGCCTTCACGTGCATGCTCTTGTGGGCATCCTAGGTTCAAATCTAAGGACTTTGCAGCTGATTCAGTACCCAATCCATTTCATTCGAGGAATTACGCCCACCAATACCGCTGCACAGGCCCTGTATCTTCTTTCCAGCTTGAACAATGATCTCGGGGTCATTTCCACATAGCTGTACCACCACTGGTTCGTCCGTCTCACCGCGACCAAGAGCCAGATCACGCTGGTGAAACTCGAGGTAATCTCGATCCTCAAGAAGTTTGTGAGGGTCAAGCATCTGCGTATACGCGAGAGTTGCCCCATGTCGCTGTGTCAACAGTCGGAAGGGAGCATCGCTTTGCTTGACCATGGGAGCAGCGATGTAGGTGAGATCTGGAAGTACCATCCGAGGCCGGTGAAGTCGCGCTGCGTACAGAAGTTGGGGCTTGCAAGGTGTCAGGTGACCAGGTCAAATACTTGCTGACTAACGTCATCCCGGCTTGTCGAAATTGCCACATCATTTATGCTGAACGCAGGGCCGCCATTGACTGAAAACACTGTTCATGGTGATTGATATGATCGGGTCACGATTAATACGTATGGTGAGATTGAACTAAGCTTCACAGCGGTAAGCCATGTGCCGTAATTGGCATCTTGTCATGGTTTCGTGATGCGTCTGTGCGCAGACTGTCCGAGTCACGGTAGCGTGGAAGCCTGACTCAGGTGCCCGCAACACTAGTACTATGCTGGCGTGCATAAATAATCACGATGTATCTAAATGACCGGGTATATTGTTTACCTCCCTAATTGCTCCCAGGTTTGATTCTGATCCACGATGTTAGCCAGCAGCTTAGTGACTCTTGCACTTGCATTTCCTTTCGCAGTTGCGCAAGACCTGAGCGTGCCATCTACGTGGCGTGTTAGTGGAACTTTGTTTCTATCTCGTAGCACATTGCTGATCACTAACTTCCACTGCACACAGGATCCTAGTACTTCCCTTTCATTTGTAGACCGTGTTTCAATTGCCCAAAACTGTATCAACACCCTTACTGCTGTTCTTGACACTGGCACAGGCTCTTTCAGCGGTAAGCATAGAACCTGTTGCCAGTACGTTTAACTGCACTCATGATACATCGTCTTTAGGACTTGGATATTGGCAAAATGCGAACGTGCTTTCCGCGATGGCTAATCTGGACTACTTTACAAAATCAACGACAAATCAACAAGCGGTAACAGGTAGCTTGAATGCTGCATTTAGCTTATACACAGACTACGATCAGTACGGGTGCGTGTATCCGGGTTTGGAACACCATTTTCCTTTGACCTATATCGCGAGGCAGGGTAAGTGTCGTCCTTGTGACATCTTGCGCGATTAATGTATGACATAATCTATCTTCCGCCAGTATAATGATGATGCAATGTATGTCTCTATATCTTATGTGGTTTCCTGCTCATTTCCTGTGGCAGGTGGTGGGCCACGGCAGCTTATTATGGCTACCGCGCATATGGCAATCCCAATCTTTTAAATTATGCCATTGCAACTTGGCAGCACGTCTCGAACTAGTGAGTTGTTGTGTATATCGCTCCTTGCATAACCAATGTGTGACATGAAGTGTTATCACTGCATCCGATGCGAGCTCTGGAAAACAGCCCAACAAGGACTTCCCCATTGAGGGGTCCTGTGATGGTGGTGCGTCAATAAATTCTCGATTTGCCGAGGTATTGCCTGACATACAGCTAGAAACCATGGTGGGGGGTGTTTTTTGGGTAATGGAGATCCTCATGCTCACTCAATGATGGCGAGACTGAACTATGTGTGCCCAGCGCCCATTGAATGACGATACTAGCGTTAACTCTATCACTACTGGGTATGGTTTGATATTACTTTTTCTTGAAATGTGCTCATCTGGTTCGAGAAAGCCTCTATATAGCGTATGCTTCTGTGCTCCACCAAAGTAAATGTAAATCACCACTGATCCCCCTTTAGTCTCTCGGCCCACCTCGCGGCTACAACTAGAAATAGCACTTACACCCATGCTGCAATTCTCTCTGCCAACTTCATCAAGACCACTAACATGAATTCCGGGGATCTCGTTCTTGACACAATCAATGCTCAGGACTGCACGCGTTCTTCATCGAGTTGGCTGTTTACTTACAACAGCGGCAAGTATATCGAAGGTTTGAGCGTCCTTGCATTCGTCACTGGCGACACTAGCTGGAATTCACTGTAAGTTTTTATGCTCCCCTTCATCCCGTCGACGATACCATTGACTTTGTAGCATGCTGGAGGTCGTTGCCGCGGCGACAAAAGCGCCCGCATGGGAAGGCAGTGATGGTATCATTACCGAAGGCGCCGACGTCACAGAAGACAACGACGGCGTTGGATTCAAGGGTGTGTTTCTCTCACTCATCACTCTATAGCAACTGACACGCGGACCGTGCTCTCAGCTGTACTCGTCCGCGGCTTAACTGAGGCCTGGAGCGGCAACACTGGCAACACTGCCTTGAGGACTCTTATCCGGAGCTATACAGACGTTCAGGCACGCTTTTTCCTACTGTTCACCTCCGTCGCTCTGATTCTGTTATGTAGTATAACGCGTTGCTTGACCTGGCGTCAAATAGCAGTTCCGGCTCTACTTGGTACTCGCCGGCCTGGGAGGGTCCTGGCCCGACTTCGTTCATCCCATGGGGACAGCTTGCGGCTGTAGATGTCCTAGTCTCCGCTGTGAGTGTCAACAACTGGTAAGCTGGAATCATGGATCCTTTTACCGAGTCTTGATATTCGGAGCGAGAGTCCCAATCACGTCCTATCGTATCTGCTCACGAACAAATTGTACCATCCGTGTGGACGTAGAGCCAGAATCGATGTTTCAAATGTGAAAGTGTCGATAGACAAATGATGACTGCCCGTAACCAAATAACGTACGGGAGGTGACCTCAGGAAGAGTCGCACCCGTTGTAGATTTGTCGTACACGCGATTGGAACGCCGGATGCTCGATGCTTCTGAAGGACATAATGTGGAACTCGCTAATATTCATGGTCCTCCAATTCAGAAGTGCCCTCCAGTGCTGTCAATTCAAGTTTTAAACTGCACGAATGTGTCAGTGCCACTCCTTGGCTCAGACTTCCATCACTATCCAGCAGAACGACATGTACATGCATGTCCGTGGGTAACGTACGGAGACACTTTTGACCAATCGTTGATCAAATGACAATGACTAAAACCATAGAGGAGGAACGCGGCGGAGACCGAAGCCTATCATGATGAGGATCAAATACTAGTAGGCGCAGGGGCCCAGATTGTTCGTCCCTGCGCTACGATTTACGTCTCGGGTGTATTGAGTCCACATATTAAACATTGTTGGCTCGCCAAACGCTGATAAAGTGGAAGTAGAATAGTATAGTGTTCTGCGGTCACTGAGAGCACTATCGAAGCGGGGTATCGGCGGAAATGGCCGGGAAAGTTTACCGACTCGTGTCACTCTGAGATAGACACTAGGATTCATGATTGCGGTCACAACCTTTGATGATTTCGCGTAGGCTGTATCATTGTTAGACCAGTGAGCCCATCTGTATCTTGTTTTAGAGTTGGTATCAGCCTCGAGACGCGCACGGGTCTCCGGAGTCCGGACTCACAGCTTCTGATTTTTGCTCGGTTATTGACAACTTCGGTATATGTAACAGATAAGGTGCATGCACATGTACCCCAACAAACTTCAGGGGTTCGACTAACCGATAACTTTATGTACATGTAATATGATATCGCATGTGAGTATCTAGCAGTTTAGATATAGCAATTTTACTCACATGTTTGATTCAGGTGCGCAATCGCAAAGCCATAATCATCATTGGTTACTTCGACAAGCAGGGACTCCGGCATACTCCGGCAGACCAGCCACCAGCCCAACACTGCAAGTAACTTCTTCCCTACTAATCTGACATTCCTCATTCTCTCATCTGACCTGTTTCGCACACGCCGCGACACACTCGCGACATCCGCCCGCTCCGCTGCTTCTCTCAGCGACCGATATAGCATCGATAATACGTGGTTAGTCCGCTCCATGCCCTTGATGTATAGCATGTGTGAGTCATACCTTTTCTCTTGGTGGCGCGTACATGGACATCAATCTTTCACTTCAACAGCGAAATCAAATCCGTAGAACGGAACAACAGATGTATAAAACGGATCATTGTTCATGTGAGGGTAATGGCTCTGCCAGCTATAGTACATCACGAACTACATCATTGGTTCAAGTGGTGCAACGTTGTTCATCCTTCTTTTTCCCATCGACCTCGGCCCCGGTTCTCCTGATGGCGCGTATGAGCTAAGGGAATTTTGCACCACCAAAACGATAGCAGTTACCCAGGACGGAATTTATGCGCGCCTGAATTAGCACGAACTGTTGTTGAAGATTCACCCCCGCGTTCCTGCGTTCTCAGCGCACGGGACTACTCAAACTCAAAAGTTTCCTCCGCTGCAAGCCCGCAAAAGAAAATTGTACCAGATCTTCGGCTTCCTTTCCTTGTACATTTGTAGCGCCTTTCAATCATCGCGGGAGAAGAAGACCTGCGCTTCTCATCAACCTGCGGTATGGAAGCTTTTGCGCGGTGTGTTAATAGAGGTAAGTGCATTGCGTGAGGTTCTGGCCTTTTACTTCTGTTGGTCAAAGTGTTCGATCTAGTAGCATCGTCGGTGAAGTGAGGTGACTTCGCTTCGTTTCGAATTTCGAGGCAGTTTGATCCACATAGTTCAGTCCGTTACGTCTCGTTGAGGAAAAGCAACGAAAGGGCCTGATCTGCCAATAGCAGGTGGTCATTGTGGTGATCAACTCTTGACCTGAATTCAACTATCATTATCTCCTTGGCATGTACGTGGATCCTCGAGTGGGATAGCGGCTTGTCTCAATGGGCACTCAGCGCTCAGGGTCACGCTGAAGGCTCGAGTCGACTACATTCTAATGAGTATTCCTCTGTTCATCATCACTATGGACTCACGCACAACATAGTACACCCTTGCGAATTCTTGCTGCACACACTCTTTTGAGGGTGTCCTGGCCCAATCGCAAAATCCTGTACGACCTCACCTGTGCCCCACCATTCTGCAGGTTCTTAAACCGCTTGAGGTAAATCCGCTACTAATGGTTCGAAGGGACAGAAAAATAATGCTGCCGCTAGGGCGACTCAAACTATTGAAGTCTGCGGTTTTTTGTGTCACATGCAGGCGGCTCGGAGCATTTCGGTTGAAGTGCGTAACTGCCATCAATTTTTCTTTGTTCGACGTAACATGCTAACTTCATACTTGATGCCAGTGTACATCTCGCAGGCAAACAGCAAATTCGGCCCCGTCAAAATGAGCTTTTTGCAGAAGAGGTATCATAGAGTGGCCTCGAAAAGGATTAGAGGCATGCTCTACGGGAACCGGATGAGTTGTCCCGGAGCGTGAAGCAACCTCGTCGGACGCGCGCGCCACAACTCGCTCGAGGTACTAGCATGCATTTTTTCTTCAGAATGGAATCAAAACTTGTTTTAACTCAATGGGAAAAGTCTATCCGTCACTTTTCCTTGTGGCAATGGGCCCATCTTGTTAGCTCAGCGCGCTCAGTCTTCAGTGCCATGCAAGTTTCTGCTATTCCACCAGAGACGCACACATTTCGTACTAGCGCGCTACAAATACTGAAGTTCTCGGACCAAGAAGACGGACCCAATCGTGGTTATACTCGGAGATATTTCATTACAGTGTTTGCCGCGAGGTGAATGGAAACGAAGTGTGGCCTCGTTTCGACTTCGAATTTCGAAGTGAAACGAACCGAATAAGTGTAACGAAGACAGACTTCCAGGGTGCGATGCTCAGTTAACATAAGCCTCAAGGCTCATGGAAGGCACAGCATGTGTTCAGTGATTTTCGCCGCCGAACGCGCGTTTGACACCGAACTTGCAGTTTCAAACCGCCGGCTTTCGGTTCTAGTTATGGAACACCCG
>QFEX01000063.1:27107-44982 GCA_003316505.1 Suillus alpinus
TACGCAGCCATATATGCTAAGAATCACAATGAATGAGTCCAGAAGAACATGAGACGAATACGTACAGTTCCATACGAGACTGATGCTTAGCACTGGCTCAATTGACCGGGCATTGTTCAGTTGAGATAAGTATCTGACCACATCGCCGGGCCACGAAGGAATTCCCCCAGTGGCAATATCGCCAGTGCCCGGACCGAGTTAACGCTCAGTCCTGGCCCAATCACACGTCGACCCACAGAAGTCAACGGAGATGAAAGCTGGAAGAGGCTGGAAGTCGCGTTTGAGTCGCTTCATACACAAATTACCAGGATGTAGGATGTAATCCTCACCTTTGTATTCTCAGTACCTCTCAGGCTAGGTAGTGTGATAGTATCAGGCAGACTAAATCGAAGGAAGATTAGGCTCCCATAGTCAGACCCTAATAGAATGATGACAGTTGTTCCTTCTTGTAATGCGATGGTGCGCAACTGTCCAGCGACGACCAGCTAGCTGACTCTTGTCTTCAAGTTTACCAGAGTGATCTATCATCGTTTCGGCCTCCAGAACATCCTGAGTTGCCGTGGGTAGAGAAACGGATGATCCTTGTCAACTACCCCAAAGGAGTTCATGGACATTGGTCGAGTGAACCTTGATCAATTCAATCGCTTTGCGTTCGAAGATCAGTAGACTACCTCGTGCAACTCGTTTATGATAACCCTTATTGCTTCTTCGACAACTCCACGAATCAATTGCTTCATCTCCGTTGATTCTTCAAAGAGTGTGAACAGTGCTTGCATGGCCCAAAAAGCTGATACAAGCACGATGAGGAGCTCCATTGTACTCCATTCGTAGATTAGATGGCAGCCCAATCGATATTACGTGGCATAGGAGTTGAACGTTGATGTTGTATGTAGGAGAACTTCGGGCATGCAGTAATTGACCAATCACTTCATTCAATCAGGCATGTACGTAGCTCCCAGACTGGGATCCATCCGATTCGTCAGTAGTACTACTTAATGCAAATATTAAGGTACATACTAATAACTGCCCGAGATTGGCCCTGCACTGCAGCGGCGACTGGATTGTGAATCCATGAGAGTTGAAAGCGTCATTCGTGATGCGTTGAGTGTGAATTCAACAGCCAAAAAAAATTGAATCACAGACACGACTGATGAAGATGACATTGTTTACCAAATTTTCAGCGGGAGAATCATCGGGGTTCTTCTGGGAATAATGATACTATTCGATAGCCTGCCTCGATTGGATCACCTGTCTATCTGCGACGACCATCGTCCTGGTCTTCAGCCAAGTCCTCAGTGAACCACCGCTCGCCAAGGTTCAAAAATGTCCGATGCCCAAGACCTGTTAGAATACTTGATGGGAACGAATCCTTCGCGTAAGCGAGATGCGCTCGTACGAGTTACGACGGAAAAGATCTGTGAAAATGGGCTATATGAAAAGGAGCGTAAAAAGTGGATGAAGAACGGGAGGGAGATGTTTGATGGGATGAACCAGAAGGGCGATGTGATGACAGTCATGGGGGCCATCCAGCAGATAGCTGCTCAGCACTCGACACCGGGCGGCCCACACCGCTCACACATTATACAATGAGCACGACTTGAATTCATACCTCGAGTACGGCCGCCCTTGACATGTCTGAATCGCACTTTCGACCTCGCAGCGTCAAAGGTGTTAAGATAGAAGAAGGATCCATAGATGTGTATGAAAGCCCCCGAAGACCGGAAATGGAAAGGAATTCAGGTCTGGAGTCCACAGGTAAGTTCCTTTGAGCGATCGACTCCTGCCAGAGGGGGGTTGGCAAGTTGTCGGATGAATAGGAAAAACGACGTTGTAACCCTTACTTGGGCGCTTCAGGAAACATGGACTATAGATGACGTTTGAACTTTGCACGTGCTGCACCTAGACAAGCGGAATGTGCTTTCAGATCATCCAAAATGGGCCCACACGTATATGGCCTAGTCAGTCGTATTCGCAGCGTAGGTCGGAAGTACCTAGATGACAAGTACTCAAAGTTTTAATGTCCAGCATACAAATGAGTGTCCTCACTTTCCGACCCGAAGTTGCAGCCAATATTTTCGAAGGCAGTCATCGTTCAAACAGACCGAAAATAACACTAGATCCCAATAAGATAATTATAAAAAAAATACAACGCCTAACGATACAGCTGATAATAGAGGAGGGTTCTTCACTTGCCGCCAGAGCTCGAGAACTGTCTCAGCTGTTAATAACGGCTTTTGAACAAAGACTGACGTAAATCTCACCTTCGTCACAGACTTCGTACCCTCAGAAATGGCATGCTTAGCAAGCTCTCCGGGAAGTATGAGACGGACCGCCGTCTGTATTTCACGGGATGAAATTGTTGATTTCTTGGAATATGCAGCGAGCTCTGTAATGAATGGTTAAATGAGATTCAAACAAAGTGAAGGCCACATACTCGAAGCTTCCGTGGCAATACGCTCGAAAATATCATTGACAAACGAGTTCAAGATAGCCATAGCTTTATTAGATATGCCAGTATCTGCGTGTACCTGCTTGAGCACTTTGGAAAACGCATCAGACCGAGAGCTTTCTGACAGAATATGACGCGTTACCCTTGTAGATGTAAGAAGAGTAAGTCTCCTTGCGGACTTTCTTCCGCTTCTTCTTTTCCTCTCCAGTAGCTGGAGCTGTAGCGGTCTTAGAGGTCTTCTTCGCAGCTTTAGCACCCTCAGTGGTTTTGACAGGGGCCTTGGCCGCGGCCGGGGCTTTACCACCAGTTGAGGCGGGTTTGGGTGCCATAACAGTGATCTACTGACAAGTCAATGATGTGAGAGGGGTGGTGATAATGGCGGTTGCAATGGTGCGAGAGGGATGATGGTAATGGCGGTCACAACGTTAAAGAGGCGCGAAATATTCCACAACACCTCCTATATATACCTTCACGTGACTTTATACTTATTTGGCTACGACGCGTCTTTGTTGATTGTGGCGCGCGTTTAGACTCTGGACTATAAATACAGCGTTCCTCAAGTGAATCGTCTAATTACCTGAAAACCCGTCCCAACTTTGCCTCTTCTACCACTACACACTCTTCATCATGCCTTCTGCAAAGTCAAGCGGTAAGGGTAAGATTGGCGGTAAGGTCAAGAGCGAAGAGACCAAGTCCACGTCCCGTTCCACTAGAGCTGGCCTCCAGTTCCCCGTCAGCCGTATCCATCGTATGTTGAGGAGAGCCAACGTCAGCAAGCGCATTGGGTCTGGTGCTCCCGGTAGGTTGCCAAGTTTACTAACCTCGCATTGAAATTAACTCGTATTTTGTAGTATACCTTGCTGCCGTACTGGAGTACTTGTCGGCTGAAATCCTGGAGTTGGCCGGAAATGCAGCTCGTGACAACAAGAAACGCCGTATCAATCCTCGTCATCTTCAACTAGCTATTCGTAACGATGAAGAGTGCGCCCCTACATTAGCTCATTTGTCGCAGTCTTAGCTTACTTCGTCCTCAGGTTGAGTAAACTGCTTGGAGATGTGATCATTTCAGAGGGCGGTGTCGTACCTTACATCAACCCTGCAGTACGTTGTTTCCTTTGCTATCTGCTCAATCCTTCTAAACGGTCTCGTATAGCTCCTTCCTGCAAAGAGCAAGAAACAAAGTCTTGACAGCCAAGAGGTGTAATTCACCCCGTGTATCCCAGTTTCGCATGCCTCATTGTGTACCACCACTGTGCATATTTACTTAGTATACTTAATCTGTAGGACGTACTTCTCAACGTGCTTCGAGTTTTGCACCGTACGCAGAAGAATTCATAGCATCACTTTGCATACGACCTTGTCTTTATTGCCCCAACGAATCCTAACTGTAACCTGAGTACTGCAAGTAAGGATTCGAATGTCCTAGCTAGAACTGCGAAGTGTGTCGGCGAAGTTTTGGACGAAACACCTCCCAACTTGTTCCCAGTGCTGTGTCCGTTGCGTGACAGCATTGCATAAGATTGTATAGCGCTACAATGTAGATGTTGTCTAGCTTGTTAATTATGGTATTGTAAGACAGTCGTGCTGGCGGAGCGTGAGCGCTGAGCGTTCAATAAACACCACTCGAATTGGTGCAAAAAAAAAGGAAATGCGACATCCACCTATCACGATCCACGATTCAACCAGCCAACATCCAAGCCTGTCATTGTCTTTATGTTCTCTGGATACGAATGCGTGCTCTCCGTCAAGAGTCCTGCGAGCTTGCGACAAACGTCGATCGGATAGAAGAGGTGCTCCGCTTGAGGGAACCCAGGGTATCGAGCCAGTAGGCTATGTGCGGGATGTCAGAGAGACAAAGTAATGTTCATCCGAGATCACGCACTCTTTCAAAGCTATCGTTGATGACGATGGCCCCAAAATCCTGTACAACACCTTTGACGCATCGATGGAGCCCTGCTTCGGAAGAAGGTATGGCGTGGTGAGCATATACGAGACACGGATCTTCGGCTTGAACAGCCATATCTTACGCGGAGTGTAAGGAATCTAAACAATGTAGTCAAAAATGACACGAACCAGAAGTCGCGGCCGCTCCTCCTCTTCATCAGAGATAACAAAGCGGTACGTTGCATGAGCAGATACATGCTCGAGCATGTCTTGCATGATGAATGCAGACATCGGGAATCGGGGAAGTCTGTAAGGCAGTCAGCACGCTAGTATAGGTAAACTGTGCGACTACGAACTCCGCTATTTGGCTGATTGGCCGTACCGCATACTTGAATAAACGGTACATCACTGAAGCTGTGCCATCTGGATTGTGTCGTTCGTGCCGCCGACCAATCATTGCACCACATATACATCGTGCTAGCCACGACTCTTCACCTCGCTGAAGAGGAGAAATCAGTTAACCATCAAAACCGACAGGGAAATGAAAAGGGTAAAAGGATAAAATTGTGCACTCGAGCGTAGCTCCCATCACATGGTCCTCAGTGAAGAGAGTTGTTTGAAAGGGTGACTCGCGAGTTGCCTCACGTTCAATTTTGGACGCTTTGTATCAACCGAAAGTGAAACTTGCCGCAGTCTCACGGCGCATGCCCCACTACTTGATGGTGCGAAGAAACCTGCAGGGGCTTCCAAGGCATCAAAGCAGAGCACCGACGATCGACTAGCGGCCGCTGGTGGAAGCCCAACGTCGGTCTTCTTGATCGTCCTACAATAACACGAGTTCGATAGGAAATGTATATTCACCAGAGGCTGCTCGGTGCAGGAGACATTATTGGATACTATTGCCGATTGCTGGAAGAGGATGTAGCCACATCCAACCAGAGCTTCGCTCTCCTCTGGCCAGAACCCGCGGCCATGTTTTGCGACGTGATTATGTAGCGTTTGGTCTGCATGGCACATCCAGGCATCGACAAGTTCTTCCCAATGTTCTGATGGAAGGTCGCGGTATTTTATCAACTTTGGGCTGTGGACGAGGGGGAGAGAGCAGGATATGCAGGACCAGGATGTCGGCTTCAACGATACGAGTTGCTCAGCAGACATCAATGGGGTAGGTTCATCGGGTGAAGAAGACCTCGCAGCCTGTGAGTTCGCAATCCCGATTTTGAGCTCGTAGTGTCCTTGGCGAATTTGGACATCCTTCTTCCCTGGAGCGACTCTGACAGGCAGGCTCAGTGGAGGCGAGGAGGCCCAAGAGCTTCTAATCACCAGCCAGTCACCTTCTGTCCCACTGGACGAAGTTGGCAACACTTCAGCCTGCAGTTCTGTGTCAACGGGAATGCCCGAAACTGTCACGAAGACCAGGACATGTCTCAAGGTCTCGTGATATTCGGCGACATAGGAAATATCGAGTGCAATGCCTCCTGCACAGCTCTGTTTAGGTTGTGTTGACAATAATCTTCTAGTGCTCACCTTGCTGTTCTGTTCCAGATTGGACCTGTCCATGGGACGAGCCTGGTCTGCTGGAGCTCTTAGACAGCCGTCGGCTAAGTTCCGCTGCAGGGCGCAACCATTGTGGGGCAGATATACTTCGACTGCGTGACTTCTTGTGGCTTGTTGTCGAAATATCTGAGACCGGCTCGTCATCAGGCACATCTCCAGAAGAGAACATCGGTTGATGGTGTGACTCGTGAGGGATACTCGACATTGATTCGCGAATGAACTCTGGGAGCGTGACAAGCTCATCCAGTGCTCTGACTTTGGGTTGCAAGATGGCATCTTGGTCGTGTAATCTCCCAGCTCCCGAACGTTGGATAAGATGATCGACGAATGCGCCTCGCTAAAGGATCTCTTTGATAAGTAATAATCTCTGGCCAAAGTAGGCTGGAATTACCTGATCCTCGTACTGCTGCTTTGCTTGCCTGAGCCTGATCATCCGTCTGCTATCCATGATAACTGACTGATCAGTCAACTTGCGGTCTGATGCTTTCCCGAGGAGCTCAAGCATGTGGTCAAGGTCGCGCATATCCCGATCATGAGCTTTCTGCTTCCCCTTAGCTATGGAAGGCTGGACTTTAGGACCTTCAAGCCGTGCACGCTCCATTTGGGCGAGCTTGGCGCTCTTCAATTCCACTCGTTGGTTGTGTAGTTGGGGTGCAACGAGGTACAGACGCTCGATTGCCAGCGTCACGGCATCAAAATCCATGCGCAGTTTCTCGTTGGAGATGCTGGGAGATGGTATCGACCTTGGTGGCTGCATGCCAGCCTTATCGGAAGATGATTGATACTCAGCGTCGTATTCTGGGGGTGTCTCGAAGTCGTGGTCTACGTGGTCATATTGAGGGGGGAGGTGATCTGGGGAGGGCGGACGGTGGGAATCGGCGCGATCTTTACAAAATGCTGTTACGGTTTCTAGTTTACGGTCAATCTTGGACCAAAGGAGCGCGGTTTGTACAGTTTGTACTGGGGATTGCGAGGAGAGAATGCTTGCCCCTGCCTTCCGTTCCAACTGTAGATCGCCAAGTTGCTTTTTCAGGGTACTTATGAGTTCAGCGGGATGTCGATCGATAAGGCCAGGAGAAGCGGAAGAGGATGCCTGAGAGGCTGAATCCAAAGGAGGAGAAACCGCAGGCAACTGGTCCAAGTCCAAAAGGAGCGACACTATGACTTGCGCAAAATGTGCATCCTGTCGGTTCATAGAAGGCGCTAGGACATCGACTCGATCCCTAAGTTCTTCTAGGAGAGTTGTGTGGTCATCCTGGACTTTGTGTGATATCTCCCCACCATCATGATTTCTGAGATTTAACACAAGCGTCTCAAGTGCTGAGTATGATTGTGGCGCCTGTACACGGTGCATAGAGGCTGGCATCGAGTGGCGCCTGTCTGGGACAATTGGCTGCCATCTTGTAGGGACGGATAACAAGTTATTGAGTGTCATGAGACACGAATTCTGCACGGCAGTGATTGATGGTATGATAACTGTCTGCAAAATTGGGCTAAGCATTGGGAGATCATTGAGACACCCATCACTCACGAGCAGTCTTTCTGGTGCAACGTGGTTTACATTATGTAGCGCTGCTGCCGATCGCAGCGTGCTTTGCGATACGCGCCCATTGGCACAGGCTTCATACTCTACTTGCTCCTCAGCAAGTTCTTCCAAAAGTGCTTCCTGAAGTAGTTGCTCTCTTTCTTCTGCGCTCGGAAATGGTTTCGGAACGGAAGTTCGAAGGCTTTCGTCCTGCTCAGCGGGCTGTACGACTTTTGTACGAACGAGAGTCGCCATGAACAGTGTTCTCGGACCGTTTCTGCGACTTCTGGGGTTTTGGCTAAAATAGTTGGTGGAGGCAATTGACAACACGTGGTCAAGGGTGCCACGGTTCGGCAGCACTGAATGATGGAAGAACGTCAACCACGTTTTGTTGCACGTTTTGCCGATAGCCCTTGAGCTCGCCGTTGGCGATAGCGGGCAAGCAGTGAAAAGGGAGCTGGGGATCTGCTAGGACCTGCACCAGTAAGCTTAATAATACATTATTCCATCAGTCATATCATCTTATTGCAGTGTCTCAGGTCTTTTATCATGATGCCTTATGGCAGTGTCTTACAGAACTTATTATGATGCGGGCGAGCGCTTGATTCGAGTAATTCGGGACGCAGGAAGCGAAAGTCCCAACTCCTTTCGTGGCAGCCGAGCCTTTCAATAGAGCATTGTTACTTCTCGCGTGCTCTTTATACCCTTCGCAATCTCCACTCAGCACCACCAGAACTCCTTTAAGAACTTGAACCACGTCCTACCGAAAGTTTCATAACTGGAACTATCTTTAACGGCTACTTGCACAGCTGCCACAGCATATATAACAGAGAACATGTATCGCGGTATGATTAATGTTTCTATTTTGCACACAAAACGTGGCCGAACCTGTGTACCTTCTCCCAGCTACCGGTTCCGCACCTGCAGCTAACCAGTTCAAAGACCACACAGGCTGTCTCCTTGGAGAGACAGTTAATCAACCCCGCGTCGATCCTCCGAAATTAGATACCAAACGGAGGCAGACGTTGTTCAATCTCCTAGATGCCTTAAACGAGCTCAGCCATGCTGAATCTCTTGGTCGAGGTCAGCTTTCCTTGCTTTGCAATCCTAGGCTGCTCATTGACTATTTAACTCAGACTTTGATCAGAATCCAAGCTTTGAGGATGACAGAGATGTCCGTGAGTAGAATCGTCTGACAGCTGCACAGTTGGTTGAACGTCAGACTAGCGACTGTTGACGAGCAATTACAAGTTGCAGGAGCAGAGGCATTTAACAAATTTCAGAAGTTCGTTCATCATGATCAGTGCTGCAAATGTATTATTATTAAACTTTCTTTTAGGAGGATCAATAGTCTTGACAAAGAGGTCACTGCTGTTCAATTTGCGGTTGATTTGGCTGACGCGGTGTTCCCACTGACAGCTCAGAAATTTTGGCAATGCTGCACGACAGCTTGGTAGTTCCGTCGGAATTCTGTCCTCCGCATTTCGGCTCCGCGAACGTCTTGCACAAATCCTCTTTCTTTTCCGGGACAACGCGGCTGATCTTTTTCCTCGCAAGGTCTCTCGTCAGCAGCGTGAATTTTTGGTTAATCCCAATCTGATGGACAGAAAACGCAAAGCTCGACGGCGAAAGAGCATGCCAGGGCGTGTTCCAGCTAACATAGAAGACAACCTTGATCTTGAGAGCCTCCCAGAACAGTTTGAGAACTTCGCTACTGCTCTCATGACCTTTTTGAAATGCCTGAACGAATTTCCGGAGTTCACTGATGAGGCTGTTAACACTTCAATAAAGTCATTTGAGGGCGATTTGAAGGTATAAATCCGCACATTCTTTCCCAGTGCTTGGTTAATCTTCAGCAGTACTGGGCATGTTGTTTACAAGATTACAGAGGTAAGGCTCTCCCAGGACTCATTGGCCGTGATTCTAACTATCTTATTTCAGGACAATTCAAATATCCTGCTGTGCAGCGCTATGTCCATGACCTTACAGCTGAAATGGGAGAGCACATCGACAGCATTACTGGGACGTTATCTATGTTCATCGAAGTCGGTGTGTTACTCCGTGGTCTATCCGGGCGACATCACTCTGATTTTATCCAAGGTGTTCCAACTATTCGATTCGCACAGAAGCACGGTGCAGCAAATCTTTTAACTCTCTCCACCGTGGCCACGTTCTTCTCTGCCGTCACTGCGACTACGCTGCAGTTCTCGTATTCTCAAACTGGAGATATGCTCTCCGACGGAGTTAATGCGTTCTGGTTCTCCTCGCTTGTATTCAGCATCGCTGCTGCTGTTAATAGTTTGCTGGGGCTTTCTTGGAAACAAGCGATGTAGTAAGTGCCTCTTGGACTTAATGCGGGTCCCACCTGATGTGGATAGTCGATCACCTGGTGATCGTGTACCGTGGTGGGTACTGATATGGATTAAACGATCACCCCTAGTATTTTTGGTGATGTCTGTGGCTTGTTTTTCGGCCGGACTTGTACTGTTCACGTATTCTTCGAACCAGGTGGGTTTCTCTGGGCTATTTTCAGTATTTATCTTTGCTCACGATGCATAACAGGGCAAAGTTACCTCTACAATCACAACTGTTTTTACTGCATTCACCTCGTTTGGCCTAGCAGCGGTTTCAGCCTGGTTCGCCTCTGAGAGATGGACATTTGTGCATCATCGTGGGTCGAAGTGGCTTTCTGATGTCCTGAAAGACGCTCTGCGACACTTCATGGCACTGCGACTTGTCTCGACCGTCAGCAAAGGCTTTTGTTGGGGCTCTCGGTATGTGCAAAAAGGTGTCGAGGTGGCAGGGCACAATTTTAGGCGGGTGTCGTCGATGGGGACAATCACAACAACCGCGTTAGAGCAAGGCGAGTATGCTCACACTGTGTCACGCTCTCCTGAACCCCTTTCTCCGCTATCGCCCGTCCGACAATCCACGGACTCCCACTCGCATTTTAGTGCCGAGGCATCTTCACATCCTAACTTGGAATTGCCAACCACCACCTTCAGTGACATGTCAAACTCTCCGATTACACCTCGAGATCGTTTGACAAGTGCAATCCGGTCCGTCATGATGCTCCAGTCTGCAACATCTTCTCCTAGCAGCCCATTTTCTTCTCCTGCGCGGAAACGAACGACCTCGTCGGCGTTCACAGATGTATCGAGAGGGAAGTCAGAGATAGGTGTCACCCCAACATTTAGAGGATCTAAAGTTGCTTCTCTCATACCGAAGCTCAGGAGCTTGGAGGCAACGCAAGATTTAGCTGCGCATTCAGCACTCGTCAGGCATTTACAGTTCTCACCTAACGGGAAGTTTTTAGCAACGTCAAGGTAGGACCTTCCAGGCTGAGGAGTATGTACACATTGATGATATTTTTTATTCATAGCTGGGATCGGACGTCCATCATCTTTCGCGTCGGGGTGTGTGATACTAGTGGTTGATCGACACGCGGCAATAACATTTCTGCAGGAACCTTGTGTGCCCCATCGTGTGCTTGCCCATGCTTCTGGCTTTGTTGGTCAAGTTGCTTGGTACGCTATTGTTGGTTCGTGTTCATGACTTGCTGACGTTTTGGTAAGGTCACCGGCTGGTGTGCTTCTCCTTACACGGCTCAATCAAGCGATCAAAATTTGGACGGAGGTTGGTTAAGCGAGAAGAAGAGCAGTGCCGTGCTGATTTATGTGTTATTTGCAGGATGGCGTGTGTCGAAAGACCATTGAACGTCACCATCATGTCCAGTCAATTGCATGGTTACCTGGAGGGGAAGGTGAGGTCTCAATTAGCCCCCGTGGATTTTGTGCCAACAATTTATGATGGGCAGCATTTCTATCTGTTGAGGGTAGCGAAGTGGTCAAATTGGTGAGTAGTTATTGCGCTCTTATTTATGGCATGCCCACGCATCTTGACAGGATCTTAACGGCAATGTGTGTGCACCAAGGTCGATTTTGAAATGCCACTGAAATCTCCCGTTCCTCAGGTCCTCGACACGTATCACTTCAATCGGGTGTTCATTCATGATGTGGTCATCACTCCCGATCTACAGCGGTTGCTGGGTGTCGGGCCGATCCTATATTCTCCCAAAGGATTGCATCCTAGCAAGTCCCGGGTAGAAAAGCAACTGTTAGGTGAGTGCCTATCGTCTTTCATGGGATCTGACTCATTATTTATTTTAGTTTATAATGTTGAGACGAAGGTTATCGAAAAGTGAGACCATCAGCATGATGCTTGTAAGGCGTGTATTGACGACTTGTGGCAGCCAGACGCCGGTGCTCAATGATGTTCGAGATATAACGCTCGCTAAGAATGGACAAGTGGCTCTGGTATCTTATGAAAACAAGGTCTGTCGATGTATCGCCGATTCGGCTACTTTTCTTAGTTTTCTCATGGATACATCCAGGCATTTCCCCAGCTGTGGAAGTTAGAAATGGTCAAGGATCAGGCGCGACTGACTCTGCGTCATACTTATATGCCCAAGGTGCCAGTTGACTTTGCGGGACCCAGCTATTTCGGGGGGAAGGACGATCAGCTTGTGCTTTGTGCTGGCAAGGGTGCGCTATTTCCAATTTCCCTCAACCCTATAACTGAAGTATTGAGCAGCTGGTGATATACATATCTGGGACCGCGATTCAGCCGTGCTTCTTCATCATGTCCGTGCCCAAGCCCTAGGCGGAGACCTGACTTGTATCGCATGGAACCATGCTTCGGATAACCCTTTCATGTTTGCTACGGGAAGCCACGATGGTGCGGTCAGATTGTGGACAACGGCGAATGACTATCGCCCATGCGAGTCAATTCGTCGTCTCTTTGCAGCGACCGCACAATCCACACCACACTCTGTTACCCCTCGCTCGTCTTCACCTGTCGATAACGGTGTTCGGACGGATAGTGCAGGCACGCAATTGGGCGAATATACCTCAGAGCCATTAACGCTCACACCTGTGGAAGACAGCGGCCAGCGAGATAGATTTGTTACCTTTGCGCATACCCGTGGACATTAAACATATACATCTACATACACATTTAGCCTCCCGTAGCAAACTCCCGATAGAAGGAAGACAGTCATTCATTGTGTATTTCTGGGTTTGGGACGTCGGAGACCGTCATCAGAGTTTCAAGGCTAAGACATAATCTACACTTCTCACGAACCACTGCAATCTACTAACACCTCCTTGCCGCAGTTTCCCTTTTGTACTTACCTGCGGCGTCCCACCAGACAATGCGGGGAGTATGTGTCAGTCCTATATTCACAAACATCAAGCACAAACCAACCCCACTACGTATAGAAAAGATGCACATGACGAAACATGTCCAACATAAAACCAAAGACCCCAAAGGACTGATGCAATAAAAATATTCCTCTACAGCATCTATGCAGCACATTCAATTCGGCAAAGCACTGGGGGTTGCCCGTGAGAATACAAATCACATGAATATACACACGTCTTGAACCTGCGAGGACTGTGGTGTCCGCAGCTCAGAATGCATCACGGGTCTCGATAGTGCAGACGATTTCCAGGACAAAGAATACGCTGGATATTGTTCACCAGGGACAGAAGATTATGGAACCGCTAGGGAAGCTTTCAGTATCAACTGTAAGGCCCGTCTTGGTCGTGATCGATACATGGGAAGAAAGGGGTCTAAGTTGCCTTTGTCGTTGTCGTCTTCGTTGATTCCTGGCATGATCAATTGGGGAGGCTAAGAGAACAATAACAGAATATCATAGATTGTGTTCGGCATCAGTCCTGAGCGATTCTGAACTCCATGACCATCGTCCCTACAAGATCATAAATCTGAGTGAGTACTAGGCCAGCACTGGCCCTGTGAATTGCAACAAGTTAATTTTCGTCAATGTATCAAGGTGTGGAAGGAACTTGCGCGATGATCTTGAATTCGTTCAAGGTTCGCTCCTTAGAATTACAAACAAGCCACATGACCATGTCAAGTTGGTACGCAATGTGACTGCCTGCCCCAAAGTTCAATAACATAGGTTCGGGCGCCTTATGATTATGAATGTACAAATAATCCATCAGTCTCAACTCTAAACTCACCTTGCTAAACTCGTTGGCTCCCACGCCAGGCTCTTGGAATGTGTGGAAGAGCACGCAATCATCTAGCACAAGACATTGATTCTAGAGCAAACACCACTTTGAGCCGCAGCTGACTCACGAATCACCACTCGGCTGTTTGGTCCCATTGCCTTGCGAATATTATAGAGGATCGCCTTTGACTCATCGTCCGGCCAGTCGTGAAGAATGCTCCTCAACTATATTAGATTATCAAACTGCCCGCAGTGAATGAGAACAAACTTAGCTCTTACATAGTAAACATCCTTTCCAACAACGGGTGACTCCTTTAAGAAATCAAATGGCACGAACTCCACACGCCCGTCGAGCAGCGCCTCAGGAGCATTCTTCTCCCATGTCTGGTCAAATATCAATAACTTGCCCGCTGGAATGGTGGTGTGGACCTGATGTCTGGACTCACATTTCTTGCCAGCACTATAGTTTCTGGGAGATCCTGATTGGTTACTCTGAGATGAGGGAACATTTTTGCCAGAGGGATGGACATTGCTCCATTTCCAGATCCAATATCCACCATAGAGGATACGTTGTCCCAAGGATAATCTTATGGCCCGCTTCAGCGTCATGCTGAACGATTGAAAAATGGTGATAGCTTACGATGCAGCACTGCAGAAGCGCCTTGGATCTCAGCATAGCCCATCATCCCTCTGTGAAATATCTGTGCATAAGATTCGGTGAGTCGCCAGTCAGTCATGGGTGGATGAATCCGCACGCACATCGCGTGTCTCATCCTACACAATATGGTAAGGTATTGAAGGGCGGTGTGATGGCGAAAACTCACATCCATTTCCCAGAAGCCGCTGTGTATTCCTTCCTTTCTGAGAGCAAATGCTCGAGGGGCTTTGTCAATCTCGTCTGATCTTGCAAACTCTTGGTCGGTCATAGTCTCATAGAGAACTGCACCGAATTTAGGGAAGGGTTGATGGATTCGTACTAAACTCCAAGCGTTGTTTGTTGACTTGAGTACGAGGGAGAGTCGGGTGTTTGCAAAGACATCTTGCTCGACTGCGTAACAACAAAGGCTTCAGAGAGAATTTTCAACCGTCAGCATGATGCATATCACCTTCTTTGAAGCAACCTCTGAGTGACAAAGCTCGTAAGACGCGTGCGGTCTTGGTCTTATCGAGGTTAACTGCGTTAGCCAACGCATCCACACTAAGGCCTTCCGGGTGCTTGTCCAGAACGTCTGCGATGCGTGATCGCACTACGACGTCTGTGCATGCCCAATTGTAATTATGAACAAACTATCTAAGGACGTGAGCCAGAGCAGATATGTATCATCTATGATCAGCACTTACATTGTATACCGTGTGTTGGGGGGGAGCCAATATTGCGTTCAATTGATGGCATGCGCCTTCGAGCAGCCTGATTGCCTGTCGGAGGGCAAGTGAATCCGTCGCGAGGTCGAGGGGGTGGAAGGTGCTTGAGTCGGCACCTGGAACCCCATGTCCAGTTTTCTTGTATTCCGCCATTGCATCGCGTGCAGAGGAGTTGATGATGTCCAAGAGAGCTTCAACCTTGACTTCATTCAACTCCGTCATATTTGGGAGTGTGCGTGATTTCCCCGTCAGTCGTTCAGATTTTATATCCCTTGACCGAAAATATTATCCAGCTGCTTTCCAATAGTGAAGACGCTCAATGCTCGATCTAGTTTGACCACTCACACGATCTAACTTTCGGCGCTGGGTGTTATCTGAGTCCTTATGTAGCGCCACAAGATAAGCAACGGCAATAGTGCAGGATCATTTGTTGAACATCATCATTTCCAATTGAAGTTGGATTGGATCTCCTCAGCCCTCAATTCGCCGATAGAATGCAGATAGAAGTGTCAGCCATGTTCAGTCATGACGCTAGCATTCACAACGCATATGCATAATCGGCTATTCACCCTATCGTGCTGTCCTCCAAATTATCAATCAGCCGGCCATATTCGCCGCCAAAACATGACACTAACCTATACTGGTAGCTAAACGCCCATGGAACCACGAACCCCCGCCCTGCATAGGACGAACATAAAGTTTAATCAGACGCAATCCTTGTCGAGCGGAGTCTTTCGCAACGGTGCGTGTGATAGCATGTGCGAGACGCCCTCAGCACCAAAGCTCGAGGGTGTCCGCGAAAACAAGGTACATTGAGCAAACCCCGGACACTCAGGGATGGGCCTATGAAGGTGGGTAGCGAAAAGATCTACTGTTGCTCGACAAGGAGGAAGCTTGGAGGGAACAGGAGACGCGGATCATCCAAGCGCGGATGCCCAGTAATAAGTCATCATGAAGAGGGGCATTTAGCCACGTTTTGCGCAGCGGCGCCACAGCAGTGCGCCACTGTAAGAGAGTGCCGAGCGCGGCCTCTAGCGTTGAGTCTGTTTGTCAGATTAAACTTTGAAAACAAGATTTTACCCCGATTAAAACATGCTGATGTGAGGGATGGACAATGTGCTTTGCTCTGGTGACTGGTCGCTTTAAAGTTCACATTAGCAACATTGCGTGATCGCGCGATCACAGCGAACTCAGGCTAGCGATTGGCAGACTTGCCAAATCAGCGACATTTTGCAATCCGGGATGAATTCATGCCCATATTCTAGCGCGAATGGCGGAATTTCAGCGTCAGTTCGAAGACTCCGTAGCCATTGGAAGATGAGAAAATGATGGCAAGTATGGCCACCACTGCTGGAGAGTTTAGGGGCGGTCTCCGAGTGCAGCACTCACTTGTGACTTTCTAGAATTTAACGAAGCTATGATTAACCCAGCCGAGCGCAGGGTGATAATATAATGCGGGGACACTGACAGTGGCGTTGTGGCGTATCATAGCACTTATTCGCGGTCTTTACAATGTAGTCCGGGCACGTCCCTCAGCGCTCAGCATCCGACGATAAGTACTAATACTGTAAGCAGTACTATCGATGACCTGGAAGTGCAAATCAGCCTAGTTAAGAGCTTCCACAACTACGGACCTAGCACCGGGATCCGAGTCATCATCCCGCACAAAAACAGGTGCCGCCATCATGAATGCGTCAGGCAAGACAGCAAGCACGCCCGCAAAAGTGAGGGGGGAAAGAGGCCCCCGGAAGCTCCTGCCAAGGTACGCCCGCCCAACCAGCTGAAAACGGCCTCAAAAATGCGACAACTTTTGACGTCAAAAACTTTGAGAGGGCGTGTATTCGAGTCGGCACATGTCGGAATAAGGTTCACCACTTGATATAAGTATCTTATAGACCTGCCCTGAAAAATGTCAAAAATGCAAAGCCAGACACGAGGTCATAGTGTCTCAAAAATGCAATTCCCGGACAGAGATAAATTTGTAATATTTGAGGGTCAAAAATGATATTTCGCGGGGTACATG
This sequence comes from Suillus alpinus, assembly GCA_003316505.1. Classification (NCBI taxonomy): domain Eukaryota; kingdom Fungi; phylum Basidiomycota; class Agaricomycetes; order Boletales; family Suillaceae; genus Suillus; species Suillus alpinus. The sequence goes on from QFEX01000063.1 coordinate 43,942, forward strand.
GTCAACGACTCGGATGTATGCACACCTGTTTTCAGGCACCAAGAATGTCATGCCGGGGCTGTCCAGAGAGAGACAGCAGGGCGCCGAAGTGAACTGTTTCTCATCATTGGTGCGAAAACAAAGAGACCTTGGATAACTTTTGAAAAAAAAGGATGTGGATGTGTGAGTTGAGAGTCGACGGTCGGCGCCCCGGCGTGGTCACTGTGGCTATCTTATTATACATCAATTTGTTCCGTACCCACCATGGCTGATGGGACTTCAGGCTCCATGGAACATACCTCTCTTATTTCCTAGACATCTTCCACTACATTAATCCGACCCATAAAACATGCTATCAAAACGGGTTATCGCTGCAGCACGCAGTCGTGCTTTTCTCGCAAGCAGAAATGCCCAATACCGTGACACTGCTGTGTCGTTATCGAAAGGATGGTGCGCGTTGCCAACTCTGGGTGTTTTTTTCTCTGTTGGCAGCATAGCTAACGGATGGTTACTTTGTTGTCTGTCTAGGAAAATCGCCGACTCGCAAATAAGACGTGCACAGTTCCATTCATCACATCTCCTCCAAGGTCAGTGCTAGTATGACGTATCTAAATAACGGAACATGATAATTCAAACCTGCTCTGTTGGTCTTGCTGACCCACAGCTGAGACCATAAAAGTCCCACAGATGGCAGAGTCCATCTCCGAAGGTACTCTTCGATCGTGGTCAAGACAGGTTGGGGATAGTGTCGAGGCTGATGAGGAAGTCGCGACCATTGAGACGGATAAGGCGAGTATCAGCTAATTTGTACCTTTATCGCACGAAGAATACGCACTAACGTCTTCTCCTGCAGATTGATGTTTCTGTTAACGCGCCTATAGCAGGGAAGATTGTGGAGCTGCTAGCAAAGGAGGATGACACTGTCAGCGTCGGTCAGGACCTCTTCAGAATTGAACCTGGTGAAGGTGGTGGTAAGTCCCACCTCTCTGATGAAATACACCATTTCTTCATATGGTTGTAGCATCTCCCGCCCCTCAAGAACAGAAGAAGGCAGACCTTGAA